>NQII01006872.1:41798-53450 GCA_002778355.1 Clitarchus hookeri | reverse complement strand
TTCTGCTAGAGGACTCGCCCACTGTAGCGAGTGACGAGACGAAGTGAAAATAAGTGAAGCGAATAGAAGCGTCGTTTTATCGGTGTTCGCCCTTTGGAGAGCGGCGAAACGAGGAGAGGAATTCGTGCCACAGGTGATGTGCCAGCACAATTCGATGCCGCATGCAGAGTTTATCTCCGCGGAAATGCAGTGTTTCATCAGTAGCGACGGAAATGCATTAGAGTAAAGTATCTTCATATTTATTATCTTTGTGTAAAGCCTACTTCCTTACGTCTATTTCAATAAACTATTTTAAGCCTAAGTGATAGCGTAAGTCTAGGCTGAACCACAATGATGTATTTTGTAGTATTTAAAACTCTTTTAACCCCTTTTATCGCAGGATGTATGAAGTGCTAAGGTTTATGGAATTGTACAGGAAATGATGTGAAGATATAAGTTTTCTTACATGTGTACGCAAAATGTTAGTATAATATTTTCAGAAACATATAATATCCCATCCGACAATGTATAACTCTGCAATCACGCAAAATAATACCTTAAACCACTAATTATTTTAATAAACGGGAAGCTGTAGGTACAAAAAAATATACTGCTGGCCGTTAAAATTGCAGCACTGAGAACGACGTGGTTGAAGGGGAATGGGGAATATGTAGAACATGGTAGGACAACGATGTGTTTTTTTTTCAGCCGAGTGGCGCAGCACATACGCTAATGGCGACACTGATAAGCGGTAATCTATATAAGTGGAAGTTGGTGAGCTGTTGAGAGGCAGTGGCATTGTTTCCTGCAATTCATATGAACAGTCAGCGTGAATACGGCGCATTGAAGAACACAAGGACCGCAAAAACAGGTTTCCGCCTTTGAAAGCGGGATAATAAAGGCCTATCGGGAATGTAGATTATCTTACAGCGAAATCGGTTCTTGCGCTGTAAGAAATACAAACAATATTGACGCGGATATGGGACCAGTTGGTTGAGAAGGAACCAATGTGCGGGAAGCCAAGGGTCCCGAAGAAGCAACTAACGCGAAGAAAGACACCTGGTTAGCATNTGAGAAGGAACCAATGTGCGGGAAGCCAAGGGTCCCGAAGAAGCAACTAACGCGAAGAAAGACACCTGGTTAGCATGCAATTGCGGGCCGTGCAGCTACATCGAACACCCTCGCTAAGAGAGTTCAGGCACGTGGCACATCTACCTGTGCTTTCACGCATGGCTCGTCGCCCATCTGCAGCATCAGGGCATCATCCCAGGCGTCCGTGACTCTGGCTGTCACTGACTGCTCACGAGAGACGCCCGCGGCTGCAATTGTGCGCGGAATGTTGGGCCAGGAGGGAGGAATGGAATGTCATAGTCTTCTACGACGAATCCCACTTCTGCTTGCAGCACCACGACGGTCGCGTCAATGCCTGGAGGAACCACGTGCACGTCTAGGCAAGTCCTACATTATGAACACTCATACCTGCCCAGCACATGGAGTTATGGCATGGGGTGCCATTGGATTCCAAACCCGCCCGTGCCTGGTCTGCATCGCTGGTACGCTGAACAGCAAATGCTGCATCTCGGAGGTGGGGGAATGCTGGAGCCTTTTGTTGTCCCCTATCTCCAGGGCCAACCTGAGGCCCTGCACCGACAGGACAATGCGCGACCGCATGTGGCACGCATCATCCGACGGTCTCTGGATGACCACCATATCATACTGCCACCGTGGCCTGTGCGCTCGCCGGATCTCTCGTCCATCGAAAACGTGTGGTCCATGATCGGACGAGGACTGGTCTGCCACAAGACAGCCGCGGTCACAGCGGACGAACTATGGGCGCACACATCGAAGCAGCATTTGAGGGGCGGGGAAGGGGGGTGATACCAGAGTCGGACATTCAAAGTCTCTACTTCTCAATGTAGCGGCTGTTATTTTCGTCCGTAGTGGGACCTCACAATACTGATTTCCCCATGTTCTGTATTCTATTCCAAGCTGCAAGTGTAAACATGTCACCTGTGTGTGATGGGTATTATGTTCAATCATTCTAGTTGTGTTATCTCACACCCCTCTTGGTGTTGAAATGAAAATGACTAGCTATGTTATATAATGTAGTCGAGAGAAGTTTACTCAGTTATATTAAAATTGGTGAACGAAGGAAATGAAAAATTTTGGCTTCTTGCTTCTTGTTCCCTCTGTTTAATCATGAGAAACGAGGCACTGGAACAAAAATCGGTATCACCAAGTTATTCCCTAGATTTATCTNTTCCCTCTGTTTAATCATGAGAAACGAGGCACTGGAACAAAAATCGGTATCACCAAGTTATTCCCTAGATTTATCTGTCAGTCACACTTCACTTGGCCTCTCGCTGCTTTGCTTTATTACGCGGACTCCCATTTCGCAGAAACATTATTCTCTTCGCTGCTCTTCGTATCGCCTCCTGAGGCATCACCTCTTGTTGCCTATGGGGGTAAGGTAAATGGCATTGTGCCAGTACATTATATTGCTTGTTTGGTCAACTGGAGAATGGTTGGGGAAAAAAGTAGCGCACATAGGGCGACATTTCCTTTGCATCTAGCATAAATATAACTTTAAGTCTATGTTATTATATTAAACATATGAAAGNTTCCCTCTGTTTAATCATGAGAAACGAGGCACTGGAACAAAAATCGGTATCACCAAGTTATTCCCTAGATTTATCTCGCAGTCACACTTCACTTGGCCTCTCGCCGCTTTGCTTTATTACGCGAACTCCCATTTCGCAGAAATATTATTCTCTTCGCTGCTCTTCGTATCGCCTCCTAAGGCATCACCTCTTGTTGCCTATGGGGGTAAGGTAAATGGCATTGTGCCAGTACATTATATTGCTTGTTTGGTCAACTGGAGAATGGTTGGGGAAAAAAGTAGCGCTNTACATTATATTGCTTGTTTGGTCAACTGGAGAATGGTTGGGGAAAAAAGTAGCGCTCATAGGGCGACATTTCCTTTGCATCTAGCATAAATATAACTTTAAGTCTATGTTATTATATTAAACATATGAAAGTGCATTCGATGTCTTCTTCAGTATTTTGAAGCTACTCTGTTACAACTTTGTTACTGTGTATATTCAGTTTCTGAGTGGAGCAAAATAAGAAGATTGAAAATATTTATGTACGTCTATTACCTCGACAATACTGCCAAAGTGTTTTAAAATATGTGTGTCAACTATTTTGTGACTAAAGTGGAAAGAATAGCTAATGTTCTTCCAGATCCTCTGGACCAGTCTTAATCACACAACGCACCAGAGTTTGTAGCAGGACCTCTAAGATGGAATGAACTCTACACAGGAAGGGCACAATCAAAAAGGAAGTCCTATTCTTTCTCACCGAATAAAAGCTAATGACCCTGTCGGTGGATTATGAAATATTCATATTTGTTCCAGGGCTGCTTGGATGAGTTTAATATTAAGAAGTCTCTTAACAGACGTCCCCACTCACTAAGCTGCATTGCGTGGCCAAATAAAGGAGCGAGAGGCACGTGCATATTGTTGCAAGGCCACGGATGGTACACAGTGAAGGAGTTACTTATCAGATATCCGTGGTCATCCACCCTAGTTCACAGCCCAATCAGAGAGAAGTGCCAGTGTGTTGCTTTTTCAGGGCCTCTAGGATGGGCGAGACTGAAGAGGAGGGGCCAAACAGATGTCCCCGCCCCATTACGCATAGTCAGTGACCCAATTAGAAAGGAGCGACATGTGTGCTTGTTGCAGGGCCACTGTGCTGGGGGGACAGTGTGGAGGAGTGGCCTAAGAGATGTCTCTGCCCTCCCAGTTGTCCACAGACCAATCACAGAGGAGTGACATGTGTGTGTGGGTGTGTGGGATTGTTGCATGGCCACTATTCTGGGCGGGACAGTGTGGAGGTGTGTCCTAAAATATGTCCCTGCCCTCCCAGTTGTCCTCAGACCAATCACAGAGGATTAACATGCGTGTGTGTGGTTGTTGCAGGGTCGCTAAGGTGGGCGAGACAGTGTGGAGGAGTGGCCTAAGATATGTCCCTGCCCTCCCAGTTGTCCGCGGACCAATCACAGAGGAGTGACACGAGCGTGTGTGTGCTTGTTGCAGGGTCGCTAGGCTGGGAGGGGTGACGATGCACCAGGGCGCCTTCCTGGGCGCCAACTGGACGGTGCGGCGGAAGCTGTCCGTGGCCACCTACCCGCGCAGGACCTACCACCATGGCACACAGTGGAACGTGCAAGTGGTGCGCGGCAAGGTGACGACGCGCTGCCTCTGGAACGCTTGCAAGGCGCTTACTCTCGGCCTGCTGCTCATGCTCATGGGCTGCATCATGGCGACTGTGGGTCAGCACTCTCCCTCCTCTCTCCTACACTATAAGTACCTGCTTCACAGCTGGTCTCTCCAGTCGCTCTGTCCCATATCTGCAACGCTGCACCCTGAGACTCTGTGTACAGTTCAGACTCAGTGTGCACAGCCGTGTACATTACGCACGTGTAGGTGATGCTTATTCTGTACTGTACACTGCGAAGCTCAATTACCAGTGATCTTACCTGTGGGTAAATCATTCTCAAACCGTCTTACTGGTATAGGTCATAGAAAGTTCATATAACTGTTGGCGAACATGTAGCTTACAAATCACTAGCTTTGGTGACGAAACAAGTGTTGTTTTGATTTAAGTAAAGCACAGAACATAACAGTTTTTGTTTGGAGCACGTGAAACTGTACATTAGAGTAGGCCTGAAAGGGTTAACCATAGACTAGAGATGAGCCAGACAGAGCCTTTGTCTTCTGCACATGTACCCAACATTGACCTACACCAAAACAACTCAACTGTCAAAGCCACGTGGTCAACTGTGAGGCATGTGATTCTTTGTAACATAATTTAAAAAAAACAAGAACTTATATATGAATAATAAAAATTTTCCAATTTCAATCTAAACAGTCTGCATTACAAATTATTTGTTAGAGATTGTGTACGATCGTCTCAAAGTTTTTATTTTCTGAATATTGTTCTAACATCAAACCCTATCTACATCGTNAACAGTTTTTGTTTGGAGCACGTGAAACTGTACATTAGAGTAGGCCTGAAAGGGTTAACCATAGACTAGAGATGAGGCAGACCGAGCCTTTGTCTTCTGCACATGTGCCCAACATTGACCTACACCAAAACAACTCAACTGTCAAAGTCACGTGGTCAACAGTGAGGCATATGATTCTTCGTAACATAATTTTAAAAAAAACAAGAACTATTATATGAATAATAAATTTTTTCCAATTTCAATTTAAACAGTCTGCATTACAAATTATTTGATAGAGATTGTGTACGATCGTCTCAAAGTTTTTATTTTCTGAATATTGTTCTAACATCAAACCCTATCTACATCGTNATAGAGATTGTGTACGATCGTCTCAAAGTTTTTATTTTCTGAATATTGTTCTAACATCAAACCCTATCTACATCGTTTATGATAGTCTTGTTGGCAACAAAACAGTTCAATTTTGGGACATGGAGTTTGGTTCTGCGCAGCCAACGATATCGCTCTACCCTTTAGTCAATCTGCGGGTTTAACACTTTGCGATCTGTATATATACCCTGGAATTGAAGACATGCTAGAATTAAGTTACTTATATGGTAAATTACAGGAACCACCAGGTTTGCCAACTGTCCAGTATATCAGACTTCGAAAATGAACTGAATATTAATAGGCACAGTGTCAATATTTTAACCACATCAATTTTGGAGGTTTTGACGAATTCTTATAAACTAATTTAAGAATAAATCATTAAAAATCAAAGCTTGGCACGGCATATATGATTATGTAAACGAATGTTTTAAGTCTGCACAGATTTAGTTATATCCATATTTCTCCACGTGGCACAAGAAATGTTAATAAATGAGATAATCTTTGATCTCTGTTATAGTTATGAAATTAATTACGAAAACAAAAAAGGAGTCGGATTTCGAAATAATTGTTAGGATGTTCCCTGTACCTTGAGAAGCTTGGATTTTTAAATATTGTTTGTGTAGATTGAGTTATGGAGAAATATCCGTAAATTCAAATATGACATGGATTTCCTTCACCCCTCCTTTTCCCCTTAAGCTAGTGGTAGGTGGAGGAACTATCTTTTTTGATGTAAATGTTTATGATTGACCCGAGTCTTGGTATACTTGCTCCAGCCAAAATTAAAGTATTAACTGTATTCTGTAGCTATTTTTCACGCCTCCCAATTGTGTCCAAGAAGAGTAAACATTGAACATGAAATAAGCATTCATAAATAAGCTCATTTTTGTGAAAATGTATGTTACGTAATTCAAGGACGAAATAAGTATAGCAGTCATCAAAAAGGATGTTTCGATTCACTTGTCACATCATAAATTAATCGTATAACCCGATGTATTGCTAGATCCAGTTTTACAACCAAATAATAAAAAAGCGGAATTATTTTGCTTAGATATGTTCACTCTTGCGCCAGGAACAAAGGTTATTCATTACGTAGGTTCTAACAAAATACACATCGGACAATGTTACACAGTTATGTTTATTTTATTTAAATAACAAATAACCCATTTGTTTACACAGAAAATGAAGAAAGTTTGGTTCACCTGCAAAACCAGTGCTACCTGGAGAAAAAAATTTTATTTCACCAAATGATTAGCACTGAGCTTTCGAACATGAGTAGATTAAACCTTATCTATGTGAATTCCGTATCAGTTGTTGTATTAGTGCGCCTATCTGCGCACATGGAATGTTCTGGCTGTGTTGTCAACCACAAATAACCGTATCATAGGTAGCGAGTGGAAAACTTCAAAATACATTTAAAGACGAGTTATGGACCTCACACGCATGTGTAGTTTCGTTGTGTTTGCAATTAGATAACTTTTTATTGGACACGCCAAGGTGAGCTCTGAGCCAGTAAGAGACCTGGAAAGGAACAAGCACCAAATGTCGTGCCACCTGGTCTGAGATCAAACTGGCTACATGCAGGAGAATTAGACAATGAACAGAACGATAAAGCTTCATAATGCATAGGAACGTGTAGTATAGTATACAGGTCATACAAAACGCGAAATAAGGCTCTTGTCATTAAGCATAGACAAGAAAATTCATTATTAAGGAACACCCTATTTCAGCGTTAATAGTTTCACACAGGCTATGCTTCAATATCACACGAGCACGGCTGCATTCTTACTTTGGTTTTCAGCCGCGTTTCGCTGTAGTATTACTTTTTCCGACTGGGCCAATTTGGTTTAGCGTACTCAGGTACTGGATATTTGCAACTTCTGGGCAGGCACTGAAGACGTGTGTCAGTTAATGCCCTTCCAAAGCGAAATAAATCTGAGCTAGTATTTCGAGATACAGCTAGAGAGGAATTTTGTTTGCAAAGATCGGGTGCCTCTAATCGATAACATTCAGGCTATATTCCATATCCGTTTATACATACAGGATGATTCTCAAATCATGGAACAAACATTGAGGGGTGGTAGAGCTCACTAAAATAAACAATTATTGTATAGGAATATATGGGCGGGAGTGACGCGTTGAGGCACAAACACAAAAATAACACATGAAATGCAACACGTTGTTTATTTACAACGTCGCCGCTAAATGCCTTGTTACAGCNACCCTTCAATGTTTGTCACATGATTTTAGAATCATCCTGTATACTTAAACATGTTTCAAAAGCCTGTTGGTTGAGGTGCCTCATATGAAGGTCGTGACAGGGCTAGTTACCTGATTATAATTTCTTCAGGGTCGTCCAGGTGGTGTCGAATAGGTCGNTTAGAATCATCCTGTATACTTAAACATGTTTCAAAAGCCTGTTGGTTGAGGTGCCTCATATGAAGGTCGTGACAGGGCTAGTTACCTGATTATAATTTCTTCAGGGTCGTCCAGGTGGTGTCGAATAGGTCGCAGGCCAATGGCAAAATTAACACCAACATACAAGTGTTTGAATTCTATCCAGTCCCCACATAAACTCGTAGATTTCGCAGGTCTCTAAGCCATCACAAATTTTACTTTAGAATAATGGCCCTTTCGCTTTCATTTTATAAAAACCATGCTTCATTTGAATATATCATTAAGGGAATTATATGGCATTAGCATTAAATATGTTAATCATCGCTTTGTAAGGCCTTTTCTCTGTTACAATTTTTGATACACTGTGACACTACAGCCCAACTAATTGCGTCCACCATATCGCACGACATTATTTACTGTAATTTCAAAATAACAATTAATCATCGGAAATTATTTTCTGCCTCAATGATTGTATGGAACTGGAGATGTTAATATCTGTTGCGATATTTAAATGGATGAAGTATATAGTCTGCGGGGAATTAAATACAGTACCATTATTATAAACAGTGGATAAATTGCTTTCCGGCAATTCATAAAATTTATGTTGATGCTGACAACAGAACTTAACGTTCGTAAGAATTGCGGGAAGTTATGTCGCATTCATCAACGCTTTGTTAAGGGTGTTATATCTAATTTGTTGTTTACTGAAGTCGGTTGAAATTTGTTCTGTAAATATGATTCATATTTGATATAAAAATAATGCGTTAATTTTTCTGCCAGCTTCGCGATACCACTCGTTCAAAGCGTGAACAAGTCCCGGGCAATGTTAAGGGTCGTCTTCACCTGATTTGCAGAAATTTTTAGTTTTCTTGTCATAATTTCAGTTTAAAAGGCACCCAATGGAAATATTTTATTATAGAAAATTTACAATTTACTAGTTGTTAAATCAGTTTGTACATAATTTTGACTGTGCGTTATTTCCTGCTTGCAAAAAAAAAGCAGAAACTGATTCATAAAATATAAAGGCGTTCTCGACTTTTTTTACAACAAGCAGATAACGCACAGTTATAATAATGCACAGATATATCAAAGAACTCGTGAAATGTAAGTTTTCAATTATCGTACATTGTTATTGATTACTATGAATCCGAAATGATGACGTGAAAACGAAGAATTTCTAAAAAAAAGCGTGATACCGAGGATTGGCGTTTACAAGGGTCTTAATGGCACTCACATTGTGTAAAGTGTAAAATCAAATAAAGTCTTTCGGAAGTGCTCAGTTGAACTGAACAAACTCCATATACATATATAACCTTAAGGGCAGTAGCGTAAGGACGTTAGTAAAATGCCTCGTGTATTAGCCTAAAGCTGGGTTTACAATATAAAATTTAAGCGTTAAATTATGCGTTAAGACATGCGCAGGAGAAATCAAAGTGTGTTATCTCATGTATTGGTTTACAGTAGTTCTTAACACGTAATGTGCTTTGTTGTGATTTCCTTGTTCGTGAAAAGAAATAGCTATATATTAAGCGAAACTTATGACGTGTCAACCAATCAGAACAGAGCAGTCTCCCTTGTTAGCAGAACATTGTTTATTTGCAGTAATGCAAGTATAAAAAATATTAAAAAGGCATGCGTGTGCACGTATTCACAATTATATTAATTCAAAAAAATTAACTTCTCTGATAGATAATGTCTGCTTAAATATGGTTGTGATATGCGAAGTTAGGTTAGGAACAAACGCAAACATNTAACTTCTCTGATAGATAATGTCTGCTTAAATATGGTTGTGATATGCGAAGTTAGGTTAGGAACAAACGCAAACATGACAAAATCGTCGTCTGTTTCCATTGGCTATGAAATTAAGAATTAAAACATTAATGGGAAACTGCAAATACAGAATGAGTGTTTCTGTATGCAAAATCACCCATTTCTGCGTAATTCTTAACTCATAATTGTTTTATTTTAAACGCAGTTTAAGGGTTGTGCTTCAACACCTGGTGTGGTGCCTCGGGAGTGCATTCTGGCCACTCAGGCGCTCTTAAGTGCGGGTCGTAAAAGGTGGAGGGGAGGTGAAGAAGCCTAAGTTATCGCACGAAAACTCCCCCGGGTTCATTAAAGAGCCCTTCACACCGTAACTGCGTTTCTAGCGAGTGCAAGTTCGCCCCAAAACGTTTATTGGTAAACTACTCTCGTGCACCAAACAGTCGTNTAACTGCGTTTCTAGCGAGTGCAAGTTCGCCCCAAAACGTTTATTGGTAAACTACTCTCGTGCACCAAACAGTCGTGAACACTGTAACTTGAACCTTGGGTCGTGGCCGGAATCAGGAGCGAGTTCGGCTCGTAATCTCAGGAACGTGTCTGCAATTCTGTTTATTTCGGAAGAAAAAGCGGGGAGAATTCTGGGTGAGTAGAAGTCCTCAAAAAAAATACCATTACGGCTATTATTTACGATCCACTTTTGTGGTAGTCACTGACAAAAACCATGACCTCGAAATGCTTTACGGTAGGGAAATTCAGACTTCGTAGAGCTGTTGAGCGTGAAGCGAAGTTAGTACGGAGCAACGCCGGAATGCAAGGGCGGGAGAAAAAAAGAGATACCCGAGAAAACCCGCCGACCAACAGCATCGTCCGCGCGGTTCCCACGTGTGAATTTCCTGGGGCGACCCCACCGGGATTTAACGTGGTTCACATTGGCGGGAGCCGTGTGGTCTGACCACCACGCCACAGCGGCTGTGAGAGTAACTTCCATACTTGTCACATGAGGCGTCCTGCATTGTCTATCGCTACTGCTTGAATCATGAAGCGCAAAATCGTTCTTCACTCATTTGATGAGTGCTCATATTTGACCTTCAAATGTCGAAGTTGCAATACGCATCTGTAAACTTGAAACAGCTGCTGTGGAGAAATTAAACGATGACCTCACGTTTAACCATTTGATGTGTTTTGAAGATAAAAACTTCCTTCTCGCAGCCAAATATATCTTGGACATACACGTGAAGAGTAACCAAACGAAATTGCTCCTGTCCACGTCATGACCCAAAAAATACACGAAGGAAACATTATGTAGTTTGTAAAAGTTCCAATTCGCTAGAAGCGTTTAAGTGTGTGATATTTTGGGCACGTGATAATATACTAGTTTGGCGATCCACAAGAATGCATTGCAAATCAACAGCATTTATGTGTAAATATGCTAGTAAAAATCGTCCCGGTTACCGCAATTTCGAACTGGTCAAACACAGACTAGTTAAAGGCAAATTGAAAAGGAGTCCGACCGTGTACTTCGGGGGGAGCCCTGTGCAATACGTAAAGGAATATAGGTATCTCGGAGTCATCATGGATGAGAACATGAGTTTCTTGAAGCATATCGAGTATGTGTCACGGAAGGCAGTCCTGGTGTTCCAAAAGCTCAGGAGAATCGGAAATACCAACTGGGGCCTCAATTATGGCACTCTCAGAATCATATGTAAGGCAGTGTTCGAAGCCATAATTACTTATGGCGCGGTAATGTGGCATCACCGGGCTGAGCTTTCGTGGCACAGAAGAAAGCTTTTAAGCGCACAGAGAGCAGCACTGCTGGCCGTTACCGGAGCATATAAGACTGTGTCAAACGACTCGCTCCCTGTGATAGCGGGGGTCCTTCCAGTGGACTTATTAATAAAATATAGAGGACTCACGGCGGAGAGGGCTCGGGCCGGTAGGCTGTCTAAAGAGTATAAGGATATGCTAATGGATGATATCTTGGAAGAATGGCAGAACACATGGACACATTCTGAGAAAGGTCGGCAAACTTTCGAGTTATTGCCTGACATTAAAGCCAGGATGAGCTGTAAGTGGATCACGGTGAACCACTACAGCATGCAATTAACAACTGGACATGGGAA
>NQII01006872.1:21564-41274 GCA_002778355.1 Clitarchus hookeri | reverse complement strand
CTAATAGAAAAAGACAGGATATATGTGGGCTATGACAGCTGCCGGGTGCGAGATTACATCTCGCTCTCGCGCTGTTATAAGTGCCAGCAATGGGGCCACATAGCAGCCAAATGTAGAGACAAAGAGTCAACCTGTTCAAGGTGCAGCAAAACTGGCCATGAATTCGGCAACTGTCTGAATAAGGACAAAGGTGACTTCAAAGACACATGTGCTAACTGTTTGAAGAAAGGCCAAGCACATGAGCACCGTGTTGACTCAAGAGATTGTCCGGCATATCAGAGAGCCCTGTCCGTCGAACTCTCAAGAATAGATTATGGCATGTGAGATGATACGTTGTGGGCAGTTGAATATGCAGCGGTCAGCAGCGGTAGCTGCAGAACTTAATGGAATTGTGAAGGGGTGTGGACTTGACGTTGTTCTCTTCCAAGAACCATATGTTCCGTTTGATAAGGTCGTGGGCTTGCATGGTAGTGTTTGTACGTCTGGGGTTAGTCCCCGGGCTGGGGTGCTTGGAGCCAACAAAGATATCGATATAGTCATGATGACTAGTGTGTCTAACACACATCACACGTGCGTACAAGTGATTAAAGGTGGCATTGAGTGCTGGTTGGTCTCTTCGTACTTCCAGTTCGGGGACGAGACTCAGAACCATCTAGACAGATGGGAAATAATTGGGAATACACTGAGAGACAAACCTCTGATAATGTGTGCAGATGTGAATGCAAAATCAGAGCTGTGGCACTCCCCTGTCACTGATGAGGCAGGGGAATTGGTGGGAGAATTTCTTCTCATCAATGACCTAGATGTTGCCAATAAGGAAGGTGAACTTCCTACATTCGTTTCGCAGGCCCACGATTCTGAATCGTACTTGGACATAACTGTAGTAAACAGAAAGGCCAGTAATTGGATTAAAAACTGGACCGTAACAAATGACAGCTCAAGTGATCATAGGTTGATCATANGCCAGTAATTGGATTAAAAACTGGACCGTAACAAATGACAGCTCAAGTGATCATAGGTTGATCATATTTTAAATACAGGGTGGTGGTCCCCGTGAACCTGAAATCTTTGGAAAAGAGGTCAGATACGTCCATAATATGGCGGAATGGCCTGCCTTTGATAAGGCCCTGCTGGGTAAACTGCGAACATATAATGTCATGGGCTCCCTGGATGACCGAGTTGAGCAATTGACTAGGTTCATCCGGGAAACATGTGATGAGAATTTGCGTAAGACCTCAAGGGGACTTCCGAACCTTTCATGGTGGGGTAATAAATTGGAAGCAGATCGGAAGGAATTAAGAAGAATGCGAAGACGTTTTCACAAGCTACGTGGAGAGGAAAGGGCACAATTCTCGACACAAAATAAGATGAAGAAGCAGTCTTACTTTGGCAGAGTCAGGAAGAAAAAGGCTAAATCCTGGGAGNGTTCTCGACACAAAATAAGATGAAGAAGCAGTCTTACTTTGGCAGAGTCAGGAAGAAAAAGGCTAAATCCTGGGAGGATTTTGTAACCAAAAAGGGGAATGAAGAATACAAGCTTGCGGCCAACAATCTCAGGAGAACGGTGCTACCATCGTGTATGAAGATTAATGGCAATTTAATCTTGGATAAAAAGAGATCAATGGAAGTCTTGCTCCAAACTCTCCTTCCCGATGATTCGTTGGAGGAAGAGGGGGAGGGCCACACAGTGAAGAGACAGTCTATGGATATAGTACCGGAANTTCTCGACACAATATAAGATGAAGAAGCAGTCTTACTTTGGCAGGGTCAGGAAGAAAAAGGCTAAATCCTGGGAGGATTTTGTAACCAAAAAGGGGAATGAAGACCCCTTCGGGTTGGTATACAAGCTTGCGGCCAACAAACTCAGGAGAACGGTGCTACCACCGTGTATGAAGATTAATGGCAATTTAATCTTGGATAAAAAGAGATCAATGGAAGTCTTGCTCCAAACTCTTCTTCCCGATGATTCGTTGGAGGAAGAGGGGGAGGGCCACACAGTGAAGAGACAGTCTATGGATATAGTACCGGAAGAGCAAGATGCCCCCACCTTTGAAATGGAAGAGCTCACCGCTACTGTTTATATNGACCCCTTCGGGTTGGTATACAAGCTTGCGGCCAACAAACTCAGGAGAACGGTGCTACCACCGTGTATGAAGATTAATGGCAATTTAATCTTGGATAAAAAGAGATCAATGGAAGTCTTGCTCCAAACTCTTCTTCCCGATGATTCGTTGGAGGAAGAGGGGGAGGGCCACACAGTGAAGAGACAGTCTATGGATATAGTACCGGAAGAGCAAGATGCCCCCACCTTTGAAATGGAAGAGCTCACCGCTACTGTTTATAGAATGAAGAATGGCAAGGCACCTGGCATCGATGGGGTAACTACTGAAATTCTGAAGAGATGCTACGCCCGAATAAAAGAAATTCTGTTGGACATTGTGAACGACTGTCTCCAAACTGGAGTGTTCCCCTCCCCTTGGAAATTGGGATGCCTGAGGATTCTGCACAAGGAAAACAAAAAGGATCTGGATGACCCTAAATCCTACAGGCCGTTAACATTGCTTCCGGTACTAGACAAAGTCTACGAGAAGCTCGTCAACCAGCGTTTAACTATGGCTCTGGACGCGGAAGGCACACTCTGTGAAAGTCATTATGGCTTCAGAAGAGGAATGGGAACTGACTTTGCCTTACATGATGTCATGGAAAAGATCAAGGGATCTCAAAGAAAATATATAATGGCTATTTTCCTTGACATATCAGGAGCATTCGACAATGCCTGGTGGCCGGAGGTGATGAACAGACTTAAGACCAAGAGATGTCCAGCAAAAATTTATAGGGTCATCCTTGATTTCTTTAAAGATCGTTGGAGTGTCTACACCAGTGAGAACTCACAAGTAGAGAAGAGATTGACGAAGGGTTGTCCCCAGGGGTCGGTCCTAGGACCGATCCTATGGAACATCCTTTTCGACGGATTTCTTGAGTTGGAACTCCCTCCGGAGTGTACGGTTTTTGGCTACGCAGATGATGGGTTGTTTCTGGTGCCTGGTGACTCCAGAAGAGAACTCGAAACCAAAGCAAACGTTCTAATGGAGAAGACATGGAAATGGGCCAGAGATGTCAAGCTTAGCTTTTCCATTGACAAGACCAAGATAATGCTTGTTAAAGGCAAACTCCAAAGGACACCAACTTTGCGCTTCAGGGGTTTTCCGATAAAATATGTGCAGGACTTCAGGTATCTCGGAGTCATTATGGATGACCGAATGAGCTTTCTAATACATGTGGAATACGTGTCACGAAGGTCGGTGGTGGTGTTCCAAAAATTAAGGAGAATTGGCAACACCAGCTGGGAACTGAATTTCAGAACACTGCTGATTATATACAAAGCTGTCTTCGAGGCCATCGTCTCTTACGGAGCAGTAATATGGCATCACCGCGCCGAACTTTCGTGGCACAAAAGAAAGCTCATTAGTGCACAGAGAGCAGCTCTGCTGACCGTGACAAGTGCATATAAAACTGTCCCAAATGAGTCTCTTCCGGTGGTGGCCGGTGTGTTGCCTGTTGACCTGTTGGTTAGGTACAGGGGCCTGGTGGCGGAGGCGTCGCGGGCCGGTAGACTGAGGAAAGAAGGGAAAGAAGCAATCTTGGATGGCATATTGGACAAATGGCAAGATAGATGGACAAGTTCTGAAAAAGGTAGGCAAACCTATGAACTTCTGCCAAACATAAGAACTACACTTAGCTGTAAATGGTTACAAGTGAACCACTACAGTATGCAGCTCTTAACTGACCATGGTAACTTTAAGGCCAAACTTCACAGCCTGCGGCTCGTGGTGTCCCCGCTTTGTGAGGTTTGCGGATTNAAAAAGGTAGGCAAACCTATGAACTTCTGCCAAACATAAGAACTAGACTTAGCTGTAAATGGTTACGAGTGAACCACTACAGTATGCAGCTCTTAACTGGCCATGGTAACTTTAAGGCCAAACTTCACAGCCTGCGGCTCGTGGTGTCCCCGCTTTGTGAGGTTTGCGGATTGGATGACACCGTACAACACGTCTTGTCAAATTGTTTGAAGACCGAGGACTTAAGGGAGCAATTCCAAGCGCAGATGGAAGAAATGGGCATTCACTTGGAAGTCAATGCAGTTATGGAAGACAAACAACTCCATAGAATGTGGAACGAGTTCGCCACCAAAATTGGTAGAAGGCTTGAGGACTTCGATAAATGGAATCGGCGAAATTCTGATGACCCATGATAGGGTACTCAGGTAAAGACTTTAAAAAGGAAAAGTCGGAGTACTTTTGATTGGCGAGGAGGACAGGTTTTAAACGAGAAAACCAGTAGAATACTGTGTTAACGGCAAGAAAGAAAAGTGAATGGCCCGAAGAGACCAAGAGGAAAGTGCCGTGCATTGCCTTACCCACCAGGGTACAGTTGCAGTGCGGGAGGATAGAGGGTGTGCTGGCCTTCGGGCCTTAAAACCTGGTCAAACACAGACAACCAATTTTCGATTTTTTTAATTGCAAATAGGGGAAGCTAAACAGATTCTAATGTAATATGACTGTAAGTTTTGAACATAATTCAAGCCCAGCTCGTACTATTCTGAACTGTCCTCATCCCGTTTAAATGAAGGCTACGTTTTGAAATTAAACTGCTACGCTGTAAAACAGAGGGATTCACTTGAATTATGTTATAGCTTCCGAGAGTTTACTTAAAAATTTATCAAAATATTTTGTAAATAAGAATGAACGCATTTCGTCATTAAGCATTTTAAGCTTCTAAAATTGTCGTCCTTTGATTCTTCTCTGAATATGATCTTTCAGAAAAAGTTATCATAGAACGTTTTTTAACCACATTCATGAAAAGGCGAAAAACTCGTATTTTTCCAGTTCTACTTGATGCACTAATTACCGTGCTGAAATTCAATTCCAGAGATCTCTCGCTCTATTCCTTCTTCAAGTAATACCTTGAATTTATGTAAGAACACGCTAGTATCTCAGCTGTTCCTTTCAGAGATTTTCGCATTTTTAACTGCAGGACATAAAGTGGGCGTCTCCCTTTTACATTTTAACCAACGAGAAACAGTTTCGACGGCAATATGATCAGCTCTTATGCTAGGTCACATGTTTCATCATATTGGGATTGTAGATATACACTAAAAAGCCAAAAAAAACTGGTATAGGCGAGCGTATGCAAATAACAGAGGTATGGAACCAATCAGAGTAACGCGATGCGGTCGGCAGCTAGATCGGTTACTGCTGCTACAATGGCACGTTATCAAGATTTAAGTGAGTTTGAACGTGGTGTTATAGCCGGCGCACGAGAGATGGGACATAGCATCTCCGAGGTAGCGATAACACTTGGACGTTCGCGTACGACCATTTCACGAGTGTACCGTGAATATCGGGAATCCGGTAAAACATCACATCTTCGACAGCACTGCAGTCGGAAAAAGATCGTGAAATAACAGGACAAACGACGACTGACGAAAATCATTAAACGTAACAGACGTCCAACCCTTTCTCAAATTGNATCGTGAAATAACAGGACAAACGACGACTGACGAAAATCATTAAACGTAACAGACGTCCAACCCTTTCTCAAATTGACGCAGATTGGATTTGTGGACTGCACTGCAGGATTCATGGTGTGAATTGCCTCCTGCATACCTTCAGACATTAGCCGAGTCCATGCCACGTCGTCTAGCGGCACTTCTGCGTGCTCGGGGGGCCCTATACGATATTAGGCAGGTGTACCNGCCGAGTCCATGCCACGTCGTCTAGCGGCACTTCTGCGTGCTCGGGGGGCCCTATACGATATTAGGCAGGTGTACCTGTTTTTTTTTGCTCTTAAGTGTACACAAGCTGCAGTTTTGAGCTACATTAAGTACTGGCAGGTATCTACGTCAAATGAAGGTAACACAATTCACTTATACTATAATTTTCCAGAATGCATCCGAAATTAATTTTTATTTTCCTGGATTTAAAAATTTACCTAACTTCTTAATCTGTTGTAAAAATTGTTTATATTTTAACCACAGCGTATTGGAATGTATGTTATTGGTTGAATTGTAAAAATTGTAGGTTTTAAAACACAAATTCACAGGGACGTATGTTTTAGTGAAGTGATATGTGATTGGTTTGTGTAAATATGGTCGGGAGTGTTCATTAAAGTGGAGTTGGAGACGGAATGGGCGCGGGTACTGGTGTAAACAAATATCCCTCTTGTCGCGCAACCCACACCCCTCCCAACTCCAGAAGTGGACTGTTCCAGGTCCAGCAACACCTCTCCCTCTGGGGACCATCATGCGTTATTCACTGCGTGATGACACNATCGTGAAATAACAGGACAAACGACGACTGACGAAAATCATTAAACGTAACAGACGTCCAACCCTTTCTCAAATTGGCGCAGATTGGATTTGTGGACTGCACTGCAGGATTCATGGTGTGAATTGCCTCCTGCATACCTTCAGACATTAGCCGAGTCCATGCCACGTCGTCTAGCGGCACTTCTGCGTGCTCGGGGGGCCCTATACGATATTAGGCAGGTGTACCAGTATTTTGGCTCTTAAGTGTACACAAGCTGCAGTTTTGAGCTACATTAAGTACTGGCAGGTATCTACGTCAAATGAAGGTAACACAATGCACTTATACTATAATTTTCCAGAATGCAACCGAAATTAATTTTTATTTTCCTGGATTTAAAAATTTACCTAACTTCTTAATCTGTTGTAAAAATAGTTTATATTTTAACCACAGCGTATTGGAATGTACGTAATTGGTTGAATTGTAAAAATTTTAGGTTTTAAAACACAAATGCACAGGGACGTATGTTTTAGTGAAGTGATATGTGATTGGTTTGTGTAAATATGGTCGGGAGTGTTCATTAAAGTGGAGTTGGAGACGGAATGGGCGCGGGTACTGGTGTAAACAAATATCCCTCTTGTCGCGCAACCCACACCCCTCCCAACTCCGGAAGTGGACTGTTCCAGGTCCAGCAACACCTCTCCCTCTGGGGACCATCATGCGTTATTCACTGCGTGATGACACGTCTGCCGGGGGTGGCTGGGTGCTGTAAGCGATGTAGTTTTGCTCCCCGCCCGCCAGAGGCACCACTTTACATTTCCCGGTCTTGCGATATATATTTATGGAGGAAACTGCTTCGGTTGTTAGCGCGCTCTGTATGTAGTACGGTGCAAAAAACCACAGTGGATGAAGATATGGACGCACGTCAATCATACGATATTATTACCCATTTTAATGGTATATTAGTATCAAATACCATTCACTTTTACACTTTAATTTGTAAGTAATTTGAAGTCAAGTGAAAAAATTTTCAATCGAATATTTATTGTATTATGCCATATAAGTTCTATCTTTGAAGTTTAATGGCAGTGGTGAGTCCACGTTATTATGTTGGTATTATTGGACTGTGTCCAATGCCAATCATTAGACTAAATAAAAATAACACACACAGAATAAAAGTGTCATTTTTTTATTTGGTGCCATGGTCTTACCATATCAGTATCATAAATAACGTGTTTCAGAAATTTACAAATATAGCAAACGGAAAAATTTGAAAAAATTTAACACGCTTGACTTAAAGATTATCTTTCAATTTATTTTAAGGTATTGTTTTAAAAAATTTTTAGAAAATGATAGACTGCTACAAATGAAATATCTGAAAAATGTCCATATTTCAAGCTATTTTTAAAACTTACGAAATCATTTCTTAACGTGATTTTAAATATAATTTAAGTAACTCGTTACATATTATTTCAATGTGAATTATATTGTTTCGGTAGGTGAGTTTTTTTTCCCCCTTATCTGTAAATCCCAAAAACACTAAAATTGTGATTTCGACATGCCATTAAGTTCGGTACACTAGGAAATAGTAATTGTAAATAATGTTTACAAATCAAAGACAATTTATTACACTTATTTAATTATGAGTTTTTTATGACGTGCACACCTTAATCTTTACGTTTAAAAATTATTTTCCATATTGCAGGCATGAGCCGACATGTGTAGGCGGCCAAACCAAAGCAATGTATTATACAATAAAGTTTATTAATGGTGCTATACAACTGATGATAAGAACACGGTGGTTCAAATATTGTCAACCACACACAAGCGTTTTCGTCGCTGGGTATGAGGTGTGTCTGAAGTACTCGCGGGTACAGGTTGAGCATGTGAGCAGGAGTTTAAGTCTTCATTGACAAGGCAAACATCCAGACAAAGAAATACACAGCACGTATCTACTCTACTCACAAACTTCCTCAGGAGGTTCCTCATAAGAAATAAATATTACATAAACACTGAAGAGCCAAAAAAACTGGTACACCTGCCTAATATCGTGTAGGGCCCCCGAGCACGCAGAAGTGCCGCAAGACGACCTGGCATGGACTCGACTAATGTCTGAAGGTATGCAGGAGGCAATTAACACCATGAATCCTGCAGGGCAGTCCACAAATCCAATCTGCGCCAATTTGAGAAAGGGTTGCACGTCTGTCACGTTTGATGATTCTCGTCAGTCGTCGTTTTTCCCATTCTTTCACGATATTTTTCCGGCCGCAGCGATGTCGAAGATGTGATGTTTTACCGGATTCCTGATATTAACGGTGCAGTCGTGAAATGGTCGTACGCGAACATCCAAATCTTATTGCTACCTCGGAGATGTTATGTCCCATCTCTCGTTCGCCGACTATAACACCACGTTAAAAACTCACTTGTATCTTGAGAACCTGCCATTGTAGCAGCAGTAACTGATCTAGCTGCCGACCGCATCACGTTACTCTGATTGGTTCCATACCTCTGTTATTTGCATACGCACGCCTTTACCAGTTTTTTTGGCTCTTCAGGGTATGTGCGACTTACAGAACAGCCTAAGTCTATTACTAAAGGGTGTAACCACTCTGGAATGTGTAGATGAAACTGACATGTATTGCTAGTAACATATACACAGTGAAAGATAAATCTCTGAGTTTCAGGATGGCATATTATTAAACGACGAGTGGAAACCGTAAAAAAAAGTGTGTAGCGATATCAACTCCCTCCCCAAAAGAAGGTGATTTGGGATCCCTTTGTACGTTTAAAAATGTAACCCTCCTGCATTTAAGGTAGTTCCCTGCAGATCGGTAATCTACCATACATTTAAACTTAAATGTTACCTTGTATTTTTACTCTGCACACCACCGTGTTCTAGAAGTTAATGCATAATATTCTAAAATGGCGGTGCTGCCTTAAAAGAGAAACTGAATAATTATTTGTGTTACCTTCATTTCAGTAGTTATTACAGTTAATTATGTAGCTCACCTTATGGAACTAATTCGGTGGTGTCGTTACGGGAAACACATGACGCGCACATTGGTCCACCGTCACAGCATCTGAAATACGTGAGGGTACGCAGGACGATCTCATTGACATATGACACAAGCGCGTTCAATTGCACAGGGTTGCACAATCAACCCCGCCTGCTTCTGGAACATATCAAGTACGCCAATGTTCCATACTGCAATTGATACAATAAAACTTGCAAGTAACAATAGAATGACAGTACATCAAGTTATTTGTATTGATAATATACAATGACACGGTTTATCTCTATTGCAAGTTGGCAAAAAATTTATAATCAAAGAACGCAGAGATTGAGACCCTTTAAGGATGCTGATAACTAAAAAATGCATTACATAATATTATTCTAATCAATACTGTTCAACTTGTAGACATTATTTACAAGTAATATTTTGTTTCTTATTTTTTTTTTCTTAATAGCTTGTCAAAATCACAAATTAGAGTTTTTGGACTTACAAATAACAAAAACTAAGTCACTTTCCGAAATAAAATATTTCATATCGAAATAAGATACCACGCGTTAATTCAAGAAATCTTTAAAATTACGGTATAAAATGTTTTCGCGAATTTTGAAAATGTATCAAATAAGGAAACTTTTAAATCTTTTACATTTATTTGATTTGTAGCAATGTCTAACTCTTGTAAAATAAATGTTCATTTCATACTTTAAAATGAACTGAGGCGCGGCCGTTGTCGAATGGCGCGTCACAACAGTCACCCTTGTTGAATTTCCCGTGAATGTTATCGTTTGTTTCATCTGTATATCCTGAAAATTCTAAAATTGTGTTTTTCAAATCATGTTGCAAAAGCTGTGCCATATAATATTTTTATGCTATGAAATTCTACTTACAATTACATTGAGGCGACAAAAATCATGGGATACCTCCTAATATCGTGTCGGACCTCCTTTTGCCTGGCGAAGTGCAGCAACTCGATGTGGCATGGACTCAACAAGTCGTTGGAACTCCCCGGCAGAAATATCGAGCTATGCTGCCTCTATAGACGTCTATTATTGCGAAAGTGTTGCCGGTGCAGGATTCTGTGCATGAACTGACCTCTCGACGATGTCCCATAAATCTTCGATGGGATTCATGTCGGGCGATTTTGGTGGTCAAATCATTCGCTGGAATTGCCCAGAATGTTCTTCAAACCAATCGCGAACAGTTGTGCCCCGGTGACATGGCGCATTGTCATCCATAAAAAGTCCATTGTTGTTTGGGTACATGAAGTCCATGAATGGCTGCAAGTGGTCTCCAAGTAACTAATCATAACCCTTTCCAGTCAATGATCGGTTCAGTTGGACCAGAGGACCCAGTCCATTCCATGTATAAACAGCCCACGCCATTATGGAGCCACCACCAGCTTGCACAGTTCCTTGTTGACAACTTGGGTTGATGGATTCGTGGGGTCTGCGCCACACTCTAACGCTACCATCAGCTCTTACCAACTGAAATCGTGACTCATCTGACCAAGCCACGGTTTTCCAGTCGTCTAGGGTCCAACCGAAATGGTCACGAGCCCAGGAGAGGCGTTGCAGGCGATGTCGTGCTGTTAGTAAAGGCACTCGAGTCGGTCTTCTGCTGGCATAGCCCAGTAAAGCTAAATTTCGCCACACTGTCCTAACGGACAGAACTGAGAATATGAGCTTCCTTAAGCATATTGAGTATGTATCCAGAAAGGCCATTGTGGTCTTCCAGAAACTAAAACGTATTGGCAACACTAGCTGGGGTCTGAGTTACTCGACTCTCAGAACTATCTACAGAGCCACTTTTGAAGCAATTGTTACATATGGTGCTGTGATGTGGTACCACAGGACCGAACTGACCCGACATAAAAGGAGGTTCATAAGTGCTCAGAGGGCGGCACTGCTGACCGTTGCAAAAGCGTACAAAACAGTCCCAAATGAGTCGCTCCCAGTGTTGGTTAGAGTACTGCCAATCGACTTATTGGTAAAGTACAGGGGTCTCGCGGTGGAGAGATCACGAGTCGTGAAGCTGTCCAAAGATTCAAAGGACACACTTATGGATGAAATCATGGACCAGTGGTAGCACAGATGGGATTCATCGGAGAAGGGCCGGTATACTTACGAGTTGATCCCTAGCATAACAACAAGAATGGACTGTAAATGGATATCCATGAATCACTACAGTACGCAACTGTACACTGGCCATGGAAACTTCAAAGCGAAGCTGCACAGCTTTAGACTCGTGGGATCTCCGCTGTGTGACGTCTGTGGAGTCGATGACACAGTCCAGCACGTAATAATGGAATGTCTGAAGACAGAAGACATCAGGCGCTGGCTGGAAGACGAGATGGAAGAAAAGGGCATTCACTTAGAAATGGAAAACGTACTGACGAACAAAGTTCTCAACAAACTGTGGAATAAATTCGCCACAAGAGTTGGAAAAAGACTAGAGGAGTACGATATTTGGCAAAGAGATCAAATTTCTGATGACCCATAAAGGGGTACTCAGGTAAAGGCTTCACAAAAAGTAAGTCGGAGTATTTCTGATTGGCGAGGAGGACAGGTTTTAAGAGAAAACCGGTAGATAAACCGAGTTACGGCATCAAGAAATGTGAATGGCCCGAAGAGAACAAGAGGAGAAAGTGCCGTGCACTGTCTTACTCATCCGAGTACAGTTGCAGTGCGGGAGGATGGAGGGTGTGTTGGCCTTCGGGCCTTAAAACCTGTCCTAACGGACACGTACGTCGTACGTCCCACATTGATTCCTGCTGTTATTTCACGCAGTGTTGCTTGTCTGTTGACACTGACAAATTCTGTGCACACGTCGTTGGTCTCGGTCATTAAGTGCAGGCGGTCGGCCACTACGTTGTCCATGGTGGGAGGTTATGCCTGAAATTAGGTATTCTCGGCACACTCTTGACACTGTGGATCTCGGAATGTTGAATTCCCTATCCATTTCCGAAATGAAATGTCCCATGCGTCTAGCTCCAACTACCATTCCACGTTCAAAATCTGTTAATTCCCTTCGTGCGCCATAATCACGTCAGAAACCTTTTCACATGAATCACTTGAATATAAATGAAAACCCAGCCAATGAATTGCCCATGTATACATTTTGTACGCGATACTACTGCCATCTTTATATTTGCATATTGCTATCCCATGACTTTTGTCACCTCAGTGTAATGTCTACAAGTTGAACGGCGTTACGATTACAATATAAGAAGCGAGGCAGGAATGCGGCCAAAGACTAATATTTTTAAAAAATGTTCCCAAACAACGGGGACTGTAGCGCAACACTTCTGTGTCCGGCTGGCACAGTGGCGTTGCGGCAGTTTCACCAACATCTAACGGCAGTAACCCCGCCCAGACTACAAGATAAGCCAATAGGAACTAAGGATACCGGAGAAGGTGGGCGTGAACGAGAAGCTTCGAGGACACGGCGGCTAAGGGCCGGGACGTCTGTCAGCGTCGGTCCTCCCTGAACGGCGTTTCCTGACAGGCGATTGGGGGTGAGAGAGCGAGCCCGGAGCCCCTTATATCCTTGGCCTCCCACATCGGATTGTCCCTCACACCTATCTCGATACCTAACCCCACTAACCACATCACGCTGTAATATTTGTAAGTCGAATCAGTAAAGTTTTTTCTTAATTAATTACTTGTGCTTAATTAACTGTCCCTCCCCCCAAGTATCCCTTCGTGAACTGCACGAAACTGTACTCCCCTTAAGGATGTTTAACAACGGTCTTTCGTGCAAATATAAAATAATGAAATATTTGCGTGGCACGGATCTCCCAGTTTNGTTTACGGGTGAACTACAATATGGGAAAGGTAATTCAAGTGTCGGCACCAACTCGAGAGGACTTCAAGCCTTGTCACCCTGTCCAGTTCTCTGCCGTTAAAAAAAACCTTCCAAGTGTACTGATATCCTGGATTTAGTAAATTCCGAGCAATATGGATACAGACTCGTAGGTGAGAAATTTGCTATCCATGCTGGAGGCTTGTGATTGCGTCTTCAATGACTTGGCTAAATCATTGATTGGTTCCGCGTGCCTCGTGCGTGAACTGCGTCGCAGCTCCTTTGTTTACGAATCTTTTAAAGGTGTTCTCAGTATGTTTACCCACGGAAAGACGTCATGCTCGAGACGAGGAAGAATTGCTAATTTCGAGGTACCACAAAGCTGTAATTATTATTTAGAAGCTCTCCAATATATTTAAAAACTGCTCTATCAGACCGCCGTATCTTAACACATGCTGACTGGACACGAGTCGAAGGACGATAGGAGCCTGTAGAGAACTTTGTTACGGCCTTTTAGTTAATACAATGATATGGTTACCACGGGAAGTCCCATAGGTACACGCAGCACCACGAGAACACTGCACGCTGGTTCAGAGCCACGCGCGTAGAGGCGATGGCGCTCTTGTAGCGCGTGCCAGTGTAACCCTTATGTCTCCCGCGCTTCCCGGCCAAAAGTGATCAACGGTGATCCCAATGTCCTAGTTTGTGAGGTACTTAAGATTTCTCCAGGTGATTGATATTTATTCTAATTACTTATATGTACGAGCAGTGATATTTCGCGAAAAGATTTCTAGACAAGATACAGCCCAAAGCACGGTATGGTCGTCCAGCTGCTTTGATTGGTTAAAAAATTTTCTGGTCCGTGTTAACCGTTTGCGCACGAATCACGAAGGTTCAGTGTCGGAGTTACTTAGTCCTGAGNGATCCCAATGTCCTAGTTTGTGAGGTACTTAAGATTTCTCCAGGTGATTGATATTTATTCTAATTACTTATATGTAGGAGCAGTGATATTTCGCGAAAAGATTTCTAGACAAGATACAGCCCAAAGCACTGTATGGTCGTCCAGCTGCTTTGATTGGTTAAAAAATGTTCTGGTCCGTGTTAACCGTTTGCGCACGAATCAGCTTCCAAGTCACAGCCTCAAACTTAGTCCTGAGTGGCTTGGTCGAAGACGGACACGGCACCAGCGGCCAATGGATGTATAACAACAGCTGAGGTGTGTATATAGTATTGAAGTCTACAGTCTGCTCCGATTTTTACGCGAAAAGTCACTGNATAACAACAGCTGAGGTGTGTATATAGTATTGAAGTCTACAGTCTGCTCCGATTTTTACGCGAAAAGTCACTGGCCCTACTTATATGGCATTCTCATAATTCTGGCTTTCGCCGCAAAGTAAATGGCAAATTTGCACCATCATTTCTTAACACTTCGAGGCAATGTTAATTAGACCCTAGACCAAAATCACGTAAGTTGACAGGGAGCATGATTTGTTCCCTGCCTGAGACGCACTATCCCGCACGAGATTCGTTCCGTTTCTCCACGACGTGGCACCGGCGTAGCATTATTTATCATCGCACTTCCGCTGTACCTGTGCATCGGACTGAGTAAAGTCTAAAGGCGAAAAAAGGTTTAACACAATTGCGTCAAACTGACAGGAGCACCTAAAGTTTATATTTCCATGTTATCAGAAACATAGTGAAATTGAGCGAACTTGGATTACTTTCTAACATTTTCAAAAAAAAAAANTATATTTCCATGTTATCAGAAACATAGTGAAATTGAGCGAACTTGGATTACTTTCTAACATTTTCAAAAAAAAAAAATCCAGTATATAACCTTTGTGTGAGATTGCACTTTACAAAGTGAGTTTTATTAGAAAATATTAGTNAAAAAAAAAAAATCCAGTATATAACCTTTGTGTGAGATTGCACTTTACAAAGTGAGTTTTATTAGAAAATATTAGTTATTGTGTTTTACGTGACAGAATATGAGATAAGGAGAACATCTACATGTCAAATACTAAAAGTTAAGAATGCGTCTTTGATGAAAAATTTAAATTCCAATAGAACACATCTGTATGTTTTCCACGAAGATTATTCACATTTCTGTACTAGCTTGTAGATTTTAATTCAATTTCTGCTTTTAAATGATCTAGCTTTATGTCGGCAGAACAACTTACGACCCATTATAAAATTGAAAAATTATTAAGTTTAACTGTCAACACGGAGCACACATTGAACCCTTAAACAGTATACGAACCGATGACCCATAGTACTGAAAGATGTTCTTATTACCAGCTACGCAACGAAGGTCAAGTGCTGGCTTGTACTTCACGCGTGTAAAAATGTAGTTTTGCATATAATTTTTAAAAGTATTATACCGTTGTTTCGTGTCCAACTACGAGCTTTACATATACCAATACGTATGTGCCCACAATGTGCATTAGGTTTAAAGTTTGTTAGTCCAAAACTGTTATTTGCAAAATTATCGCCGAAAGCATATCTCGGTAATGATTTTCTGCAAGTAAACGATTGTCCCTCTTGTTTTTNTTATTTGCAAAATTATCGCCGAAAGCATATCTCGGTAATGATTTTCTGCAAGTAAACGATTGTCCCTCTTGTTTTTTCAATTAACATAATTAATTTTTTCAAATTAATATTGCCGTTAATGATCGCCTTTTGTGAGCTATAACAGCCANTTTTTCAATTAACATAATTAATTTTTTCAAATTAATATTGCCGTTAATGATCGCCTTTTGTGAGCTATAACAGCCATAAGTATCAGCCAACTTGTGATAATGACACATATATTACTGGAAAATATTAAATTACCGCTGGGCTACAACTGCATGTATGGAGGAACAGAAATAACTATGGAAATAAAATATACGTAGTACACTGATTTTTGTGCAGACAGATTTGTTTCTGCAGAGGTATTTCCTCGACTGCTGTGTAGGAAATAAATACTATGAAGACCTTTTATTAGGTTTCAGTCAAGTATAAATGCGAAAGGTGTTTTTTTTTTTTGTCGAATTTCTTTCCCTGGGAATTCATGGAGACAGGCGCATATTTGAAACGTGTCAAACCGAGACGCGTGTGGCAAATTGCGCCAGTGCGCCACGTAGCCTACATTACAGGGGCATTTCCGCTGCAAATTACATTGCCAGTTCACCGGTAACCATGGAAACTGTATCGTTTTTTCATGTTTTCCACTTCACATCGTTCGAACAGCATCGCTTTTTCGTCGTGTCCCATCAGCGGCAGGCGCCCTGAGAGCATCCAAAATCACATCTAAGATTTTAGATCACGTATCATACATTATGACTATGGAATAAAGAAGTGTTCCACTCCAACCAAACTAACGTTTTCACGATATTAATTTTCAACTCAAGAATGAAGTTGGGGCTGGACCGAGCAGGACGACGCAGCAAAGTGGACTCGCAATAGTGAATAGAGGGGCGGAGAGATTTGGTCGGCTCTTAAGAGCGAGGTCTTGAAAGCCGACGAGGGTGAAGCGAGCTGTGAAAGGGTGGGGGAAATGGGAGATCCCTGAGAAAACCCGCCGACCAGCGGTATCGTCCGGCACGATTCCCACGTGCGAAAATCGGGGAGTGACCCCACCGAGAATCGAAACCGGTTCACCTAGGTGGGAGGCAAGTAGTCTGACCACTACACCACCGTGGCCCCTTTCGTAATCGTGAGGAGCCGGGTTCAATTTCCGGTCTTGACGTCCTCATTTCCGTTTCCCACGGCTTTCCCGAAGTCATCCCAGGCGAACGCTGGGATGGTTCCTTACGACAAGTCATAACCACTTGGCTCCTCGACCTTCATTTTCTAAGCAACTTGTTCCCTCTGCCACGACCTCGCTGTACAGTAATAGCCTACGGACCGTCCAAGACGTGGTAACTGTGAGGGTGCGTGTGGAAACAGCTCACTTGTTCACCTGCTATCCTAAATTACTTTCAACTACAAAAAAAACCCATTCATCTAGTGTACAAATATAATCACTACTATCCTAAATTAGATTAGTTGTTCCTGTTAGATTGTAATACGCTGAAATAAGGATTCTAATGAATAGGACAAAGTCTGCTAGGCGCAACCAAATCAATCGTTTGTGTTTGGACAGTTAAATATTTATTATATTGAAACCAAATTATTAGATTTTCCTTGTTCGATTGCCGCAAACAATAAAATTTGGTTGGTGCAACTAGAAATTTCTATGGCTCCATGTAAAATAAATGTTTCGTTTATTATTAAAAAGGTATTCGAGCGAGCCCACGTCGTTTGAGCCAGAGAACTACGCATTAAAGAACCTCATCTAATGTGACTACTGGTCAAATGGAGATGTCTTTAAATACTTACAATTAAAATAATAGGCAACGTACGTAAGTATTACGAAACAATGTTCTTATATAATTATATAATTGTGTGAAATCTTCCGAGTTGTGTTGTGCTAGAACCTACGTAAAAGGAATTTGCTATTTGGTAAGAAAGCATTTAATAGCCTAAGTTTAGTTATGTACCAAAAACTAAAATATGATGCTACTATAAACTTTGTTTTGGTAGACATCAAGATTTCTTTATTGTAAATAAAACAATTTAGAGAATTGGTTTTTTCCTTTGGTGTAATAATGCGTAATATTGCAATAGTTGCAAAATGTATAAAGGAGAAATGGTAACAGCAAACGTAGGTCTCTTTAAATTTTCCCCTTCGAATTAAAGCAATAGTTTGTTATTGTAAGTAAAGCAGCCTTGTTTGCCATTAAGGAGTGTTTGGACGTATCGCTTGAGTGTGGATCTGGAGTGCTTCACGCCTGTTGCAGGAGTGATCGAGCGAGCGTGGCAGTCGGTGTGTGTTGTCTGATGGCAGTTGCTGTGCTGTTGCAGGCTACTACGCCGAGCAGCTGTCCGTCGCCCAGGAGGTGCGTGGTAACTCCACAGTCAGAGTCAAGAACGAGAGCAGAGGGTTTCACCTCAACAACCTGTCGTACGCCGGGCCTATCGTCATGGGCGTCGGAGGTGAGAAAAAACACTCTTCCAGCTGCCACTATCAGTTTACTAAATGGTCACGTAACACGGTTTAGTTCACTAGAATGTTGACGTATTACGTAGTGCAGTATTTAGTATGTAACAAAACTTACTAAATACTAATTTTACCAAGTCCCAAATCGCCGCCATAATTGTTTTAACCTGGTGCGACTAAGAAAACATATTAAACATATACGTATATTGTGTTACGAAATTCGCGCAATTGAACAAATATGTATGTAAGTACATAACTGGAAGCATGAATTTAATACCAATATCTAGAGGCCTGAAAAATTCGCGAGTTCAATTACCTGTAGGCTATACTCTATTTTCGTATGCAAAATTATGCAGATATCACTGTTTATTGGTTGTTTGTTGTGTTAGCGTAAGACGGTGATTTGGTCTGCATTTTACTATGTATTTATTATAGGCTGAGAGTTGTCCAGGAGGTGTAATTTAACGGATAGACCAATAGCGTTAGCAATACAAACGTACGGGGTTTTGAATTCTAGCTTGTCCCGAAATGAAAACGCGAATTTTTCCGGTCTCTACCAATGTCACATAAGGGAATGTTCTACATTAGAACGGAAACGTAACAAAAAATTTAATATAATCATGCGTTTTTCATGTAACTAGTCTCTGGAAATGCCATGCTTATTAATGCGTGCTATGCGATGCAGAATTGCAGACTACAAATTTACTCGACAGATGACGTCATCGCGTCAAACAAGAGGCTATCGACAGAGTTCTAATCGAACCAAACTAGATTACTAATTACTAAATTACGAAATCGTCAAATGGAACACGGCCTCTGTTAAGGGAACATTCTCCGCCATTTACAATTTATCGCCACAGCCTGCTTTATAAACTCGCATTTTATTTTAGGCATCGAAAAGTTACGGTACATTGCTATGAACGTGTTCCAAAACATCTATCGCTTGACCACTTATTTCTTGCACACAGTCACTACCGACAAATTAATGTGGGCTTTTCAGCTGTGCTACTATTATAAAGTTTTAAATGTTTTTATTAATTATATGTCGTGTAAAAAAGTGTTGTGAAAAGACTTGTTTTAAAAAAATTTGCTCAAAAAAAATTAACAAATTCAAGAAGAACGTGACTGCTTCCATTATCACAGAAACACTTATCAAGTTTGTTGGCTCGCACCACAAAAAAAAAAAGTGTTGTCGAACGTAGACACTAACAACAGCATATGTTTCTGCCTGTGGTTGTACCCTCGCATCACTAGGTGGTAGGCGAGTAGTCTAGCCACTACACCACGGTGGCCCCGAAACTGTGAGAGTAAATGCCAGCGCGTGGTGTCGGTTAACGAGCGGGGTAGTTGTGAGATGCGTGTGTGCAGGGTTCATCGTGGTGGCTTCGTGCGTGATGACGTTCGAGGCGCGGGACAGCGCAGCCAAGGTGGTGCCGGCACGCTACAAGCTGAACAACACGGCGAGCGTGAATCACGGCGTCCAGCCACAGCCGGCGACGGCGACGGCGCCCCGCCAGGCGTCGGTGCGAGCGGTGGGCAGCACCCGGCGCACGGCGGGCTGCCAGACGCG
>NQII01006872.1:0-21489 GCA_002778355.1 Clitarchus hookeri | reverse complement strand
CCACCGAGTCCGCGGGCTCGCACGGACGCCTGGGCGCGCCGCCCCACCTCGCCGCCGCCGCCGCCGCCGCCCTGGGCAAGAGCCCCTCGGCGCCCAACCTCTGCAACCGCCCGCCCTCACCGCAGCCGTCTCCCTCGCCCACGCGCGGACCGCCCCGCAGGTACCCACGTCGATCAACAATCGATGTTTTCAAATCGATTAAATTACGTCCAAAAATAGCTTTTAGAAAGATATTAAGGGTGCAGATTATTTTCGTAATCTATATATTAATTTTATTGTCTCCTATGTATTCTACCGTTATTTTAAAAACTCTTCACGGTTCTGAAAGTCGTGCTTGAGCTCTACATTCCTCTTCATTTTGTACCCTTCCGCCATACGCATAATTCACATTGCCACATTACAAGTTGAAATTATTAAGAAAATAAATGTGTTACTATATGCCGATTCGTGCTCAAATTTGCATAATGCAAAAATCCACCTATTCCATTTTCTCTAAATTTAAATATCACAGTTACAACACGGCGTCAAGTTTTAAAACTTTTTGACTCAATTCGCTGCCAACTTAACTGGGAGCCTGCATGTCAACTTGCACGGTAGCGCACAGTCTTTTAACGGGCAGTGATATTTTTCAAAGGTTGATTGCTTTAGGGGCACGCCCGCCTGGGGCTAAAACTGCGTTGCAGTGTATTCGGACTCTGGATGTATTTTTACGAAAGTATTAAGCGTGCGTCCAGTGTGCTAGTCTACGAAAAGAACGCACACTTCGGACTACGCCTGTCGGACACTTCCAAGATATCACGCACGTTAGAAACACCATTTCCGAGCAATGCAGCATAATTAAAAACGGCTTATTCAAAGCACTGTATCTCAAAATACACGCGTTATACAGAGTGATTCTAAAATCATGGGACAAACATTGAAGGGTGGTAGAGCTCACTAAAACAAACAATTATTGTATAGGAATATATGGGCGGGAGTGACGCGTTGAGGCACAAACACAAAAACATAATACATGAAATGCAACACAGTGTTTATTTACAACGTCGCCGCTAAATGCCTTTTTACAGCAGTGTTTATAGTAATAGCTCAAAATGGCTACCACCAACACTAACGCAAGCTTGCTAGCGTCCATGGAGTGATTGGCGAACAGATTCAAATACGCCGGGTATTTCACGCACGCCACTATTGTCAGCCAATCACGCAGTGGTGGATTTACGAGCAGGCTGAGTAGGCTGGAGCCTAAGGCGGCAGATTTTAGGAGCGGCAAATTTGGGGTAAAAATTTTTATCTATGTTTTACAGAAATTAAAAAGATTCATATTTATATACCTAAATATTATTAGGTCCACACAAACAATTCAACATGTAATATGTTTCACCACTTAGATAATTTTTTTTACAATTTGCGTAGTCGCGTTTGGTTGCGGCGCGGGAACGAGTGACATGACGGTTCGCCAAGTGTGTCTGGCCGAAGTGACTGCACGAGCGCAGCGCGGCCGCCGCGGGAGCCGAAGCGGGGTCGTGCTGTTGTACGCACACGTCGCGTGGTGGCATCGAGTTCCAGAGAGATAGATATAGAGCGGCGGCCGGCGATACAAACGGGCAAGTCCCGTCCCGTATTTACTTTTTCTGGTTGTGTGCTGTAATTTTTCAAAGTGTTTCGTGGATTGTATGAATAATTTCATAGCATAATATCACCGGTGCGTAGAAACTTATAGTAGGCAAGTAATCATAATATATTACAATAAATCATCCGTAACGAATCAATAAGACGTAATTTAACTTCATAAATAGCTGTTTCGGAAGCTATGCAAAGAAATTTAGATTTTTTTGTTATATCATACTTAAATAAATTTCTTGTACTTCTGTTAGGTAATTATTATTCAATGTCTGAAGTCTGAACAAAGGATATACGAGAAATAAAACTCCCAATGTAATCTTTTTTATTTCAGTTCTTGTAATCCAAGAAATTGTTAGAATGAGTGATGGGAGAGAGCGACTTAGTGGAACTGAGTATAAAAAGAAGGTCAAAATGAAAAAAGAAGAACAAGAGCAGATTATCCATAAAACGATAAAAATTGACAGTTTTTTTAAAATTGGAAGTGAAAGTAGTGTTGAAAGACCAGGAACTTCAACAGCATGCACTGACACAATACAATCTGGAAAAGATGAAACGGATTTGAAGTCTGCGGCCCAACAACAACAGTCATCTGTTGAACCATCTACTTTTGAAAAAACGGATATTTATGGTTTTTACGTAGAGACGGTAGATGAATCATCAATAACTATAACAATTGAAGATGCGTATCAGAATCAGACGTTAAGTAATGACCAAGTGTAAACAACAGTAAATCTAAATAAAGATACAGCTTTATGGGAAATCAACGATACCTTAAGGAAGATTATCGCAAGGTACGGCTTCGATCAAAACAAGTCTTGTGACTTCTCTAAAAGTGAAAAAATATATGCTGATCAGCGTCGTTTCTCAGTTAGTATCTTCCAGAGAAAACTGAAAAATAATGAAGTGAATCACCGAAATTCGCTGGTTTATTCTGAAAGTAAAAGATCTCTATATTGCGGGCCCTGTTTGGCATTCCGTCCATTGGAGAATAAGACTCAGTTTGAGAACGAAGGATTTAATGACTGGAAAAATGCAGAACACCGAGTAGCTCAGCATAAAAACTCTGTGCTTCATAAATCTAGTATCCTTAGTTTGAAAGTTAGAACTGAGATTGATGGCCGACTCGATAATTTACTTCATGTCCAGATTGATGAAGAAATTACTTATTGGAGAAACGTTCTGAAGGGGGTTGTTGCCGTAGTGAAGCGACTGTGTTCAAGAGGCCTCACGTTCAGAAGAAAAAATGAAAAGTTCGGTGATCCGCATAACGGAAATTATTGTATGAGTTTGGAACTGTTAGCGGAATTCGATCCTTTTATAGCCAGTCATATTGAACGATTTGGGAATCAAGGATCTGAAAGTACCAGTTACTTATCAAATACCGTTTGCAATGAGTTTATTCTCTTTATGGGCCATAAATTCTTAAAACACATTGGAGACGAGATAAGAAGGGCGAAATATTTTTCCTTAATCACCGATTCAACACCAGATATAGCACATGTGGACCAACACACCCTCGTCATTAGATACGTTTTGGAAACAGGCGAACCGTGTGAAAGATTTCTCAAATTTTTGCCCTCAGTGGGACATAAAGCTGAATAAATGTTTTCTGCCATTATTTCGGAACTCAAAACACTAGGCATAAATATTGAAGACTGTGGTGGACAATCATATGATAATGCCGCGCACATATCTGGTGTGTACAATGGCTTACAAGCTCAAATTCAAAGCTAAGCATCTTTTGCTTTTTTCGTTCCTTGCTCTGCCCACTCTTTAAATTTAGTGGCAACTGTGGCTGCTGAATCTTGCACAGAAGCTTGTCGCTTCTTCATGTTGTTTCAAGAAATCTACGTTTTTTTTGTAAGTTCGACACAGCGCTGGCAAAAATTAATGACTGAAATCGGGAAAGGGAAAACGCTAAAGAGAGTAAATCTGACACGTTGGTCAGCTAGAGAGGACGCATGTAGAAGTTTGAGAGATTGTTGGCACGAAGTCCTTAAAACTTTGGAATCAATCAAGGATGATTGTACCGAAAAGCCTGTAACGCGAAACGAAGCGACGGGAATACTTTTGAATTTAGAAAAACTGGAAACGGCGGTTGTTGTATGGAATGTTTTTTTGGAAAGAATAAACAAAGTGAATGTTCAAATTCAGGCCTTTACCGTAGATTTGATAACTGTTGCCGATCTTTACGAATCTCTTTGCAAGTTTTTCGTAGCTGAACGAGAAAATTTTAAGTATTTCGAACAAAAGGCGATGGAATTAAGCGTGTCGAAGCAGTATACAAAAGACATGGGAAAAAGACAACCGAAAAGGAAAAAAAATTATGATGAAACACCCGATGAAGAAATGAGAATGACTGCGAGTGATACTTTCAGGGTTAACACATTTCTCGTCCTCATTGATAGACTCGTATCCGAATTAGAAAAACGGTGGGAGGCCTTCAACAGGTTCAATGAAAATTTTTCATTTCTGACCAAAATGAGTGAATTGTCATCATCAACCCTTACGGAAAAAGCCCTTTTCTTGGAAGAAATGTATCCTAATGATTTAGAGACTGACTTAGTTCAAGAATGCATACATTTTCAATGCCACCTTTCTTCTGAAAGAATTTTGGTAAAACCAGATTCTGGATCATTGAAAAGTCTATCTTCGTTCCTGCGAAAACAGAATTTGCAAAACGTTTATCCAAACTTGGATATAGCAGTTCGCATGGCTCTATGTACACCAGCGACAAATTGTTCGGGTGAGAGAAGCTTTTCTTGCTTAAGCCACCTTAGCCAAGAAAAGCTCAATGTCTTAGTTATTTTGTGCATAGAGTCAGAACTAATGAACAAGATTTCATACGACGATATAATTGATAATTTTGCCAATAGAAAATCGCGCAAAAAGGTATTGTAAAACTTTCATAACTTAATTAATTGAATTTCATCGACATCATCAGCCGGATTGTTACCAGGTAATTGAATATATTGTTTTTAAACTGTAGGTAAGCGCAATAAAAATTATTTAATTACGTTAACGAATGTACATTATTGTGTAAGTAGTATTGAGGCATACCTTACCCCGCCTTATTAGTAGTACATGATTCAGCTTTTATTAGCTCAGAAATATACCCAAAAACTATTTCTTGTGCAAGCTTAACTAAATCGTTGGGTTGTAAAAATAATCTAGAAACTGACACATCGATCCCCTAGTTCACAATCATACTAATTACGGGAAAAAGGTGGTGTAATCAGGACGATAGTGCACAAATCATAAAGTTACATTTTCATTGACAAAAATTGTAATTAATATGATTGTGAACTAGGGTATCCAATTGCAGAGGTCGGAAGGGGGCGTCAAAATTTGAATAGCCTACTGGCGGCAAATGTGTAAATCCGCCACTGCAATCACGCCATATGTAGAGGTCGCCAAGCATGCGTGACTGTTGGTGGATGCATTTCCAGCAACTGTTTTAACATTTTCTGTACGGAATCACTCGTTTAGTATGCTGCTAATGGACATTTTATGTTTCCGTTAATGTGTTATGTTTTTGTGTTTGTGCCTCAACGCGTCACTTCCACCCATATATTCCTATACAATTATTCTTTGTTTTAGGGAGCTCTACCACCCCTCAATGTTTGTCCCATGATTTTAGAATCATCCTGTATACACATGGAAGTTATGGAGCGGCATACATTGAACTTTGCCACAGACTTTCCACCAATAAGATTATAGGGTCACCGCTGAAAGTCCCATAGGTACACGCAGCATAACGATAACACTGCACGCCAATTCAGAGCCCTGCGCGTAGCGGCGATGGCGCACTTGTAGCGCGTGGCAGTGTCGCCCTTANGCCAATTCAGAGCCCTGCGCGTAGCGGCGATGGCGCACTTGTAGCGCGTGGCAGTGTCGCCCTTATCGCTCCCACGATTCTCCCCCTTAAACGCGGTAGAAAGCTTCTGGCAGACGTGCCCTTTAAGTGCTCGTTTTATCGTGAATAGCCCACATTTTAATGTTATACAATTGTATTTATAGACTTCGATTTTTATGAAATTTCAACTGTTGGTAGTATATATTTTTCTTTGAGTTTTTATTGAACAGTATTTCTGGTTGCGTACACTCGTTCCCAACGCCATAGCACATCCCAACACTTACAGAAATATCGAAAATAGATTTTATGTAAAACTACTTTTTTCCGTTCTATTTTCCATGCCCATCGATACTATATGCCTAATTCTAGATCGATACAAGAAATCGATTGATTATGTTATAGTAGAGGAGTTGCACTACATGTTTTAATGGGAATATTCCACGTAGTATTCAAATGCACATAAGGTTCAACACATTCTTCAGAGAGGGAACCATCTCAAACTCCACGTAGAACTCCAAAATGGTTGCCATTTTCCAAAATGTTGAGTTACTTATACCAAAAAGTAGCAGTGGTCCGTTATTTTGGTTCTCGGTGTCAAAACCAACTAATTTAAGTGCACTGAAAATAAAATTTTACACTAAAATATTTGAAATAATACACTTTGTCGTATTCTGTAACCAAAAGTTAAAAAATAACTATTTGCAAGTAATTTTGTTTGAAGGTAATGTTACGTCAGTCCTGTGTTTTTTTCTTTAAAATGTGTACTGGAAGATAAGATTTAGTCAGCTTTTTGTCCGTTGAGTTTTCAAGTTGTGACATTTATCGCTGTATTTGCAATCTAATGAGGGATATACTACCATACCATTCTGAAATAAACTGGTTAAACATTTGTTTGCACCCTTATCAATTACTTATTCAGTACACCTGACAGGAGATACAATTTACCACATCTGTCTGCTGGGTCACCATTGCAACAGACAAGAATTTATTTAATATCAAAATAGCAATAAAATGTGGTATTGTAAAAAGGAAAAATAAAAAAGGAAGAATTACATAAACTGAAAAAGGATACTTATATACGTATATATAATAGGAGGTAACCATTACATTACTGACAAAATAATGTTAGAAATTAATATTGGAGCAGTTTTTAATGCAGTAGGCACAGGAGAGAGTGCAAGATACTTGTTCCATTCGACAAGAGCATCTCGCATAACAAATAGTAGAGTATCCACACTTCCCCAGTTATCTACAAGCTTCCCGGAGGCAGAGATAACAATACATGACGCCGTTCTCCTTCAGCAAATGTCCGTCCCCATTCATTTTGACTTGGTATTGGATAGTTCATCAAGCAAGTGCGGCCCCATATTTGATCAGCTTTGTATGTAGCTCGAATAGAATGTTGCAGTTAAGCCTCTAAGGCAGTGGCAGACTTTGGAAGGGCGACTTTTAGACAGGAAGATCATTTTGCGTATCTAGTTAATGTAAAATTCCTCACCACCTTTGTTATAGAGTGCAACATGAAGCACGTCATCAGAAATGTGTAGAACGGGCATAGAAATTGCATTAAAAGCAGCCGTCACTTCAGGGGAATATTTCTAAGCATCCCGTTCAAAGTCCATATATCTTCAACTCCGTCAGTTTTCAAACCTGGAAAAAAACACATTTCCAGGAAAACCGTAGTAGATATATTATGCCGATCCGAGGATAAGGCCTGGGGGCTAAAGATCTTCGGATACGCCGCCATCTTGGCATTTCCCGTTTTTCCGCCAAAACTTTTCGTTTTACACCAAAAACAATTTCATAAATGAATTATTTTACCCAAAGTTCCTAAAATTTCCACCAAAAATTCCCGTTTTTCCAAGAATTTGTGAAAAAAGTGCTTACACCTCAATGTGTCTGACTAGAAGCCCCGAAAGCCAATTTTCGAGCTATTTGAAAGATTTCGGGGCCTTACTTAATACTTGTAGGCCACCACCCCCTCATCCCACCATAACCTAGCTCACTTTACCCCCTTTCCACCAATCAATCATGAAAAATCAAGGAAAATCTAAAAAGTGAAAAAAAAATCTTAAAAATCTAGTATCATGTAACCCAGGACGCCCTTCCGTTACTTACCCCGCCATCGTCATCCCCTCAATACATTTCCACCCCACACCTTCTGGCATTTCTTATAAAATAAAAATTAATTTAAAAAATTTTAAAAAATCTAGGAATTTATAATATTTACCTCACACTCACCCCAGAACCTAACCAACCAACCACCCCCTCACTAAAATTCACCCAGCTGCAAAATAATTGGGAATGATAGAAAAAAAATTATTTCTAAAACTTGAACATCAATCCATCAATCTTTCGCAATCTTTCCATAAATCCGCCCCAAAATATGCAGCATACACACCAACCGACACCAATCCACACACGAATCCTCACCAATACACACCAATCCACTACAATCAACACATGAACCCATAAAACCAATCCACTCACCAGTCCACACATCAATTTACACCAATCTTCAAACCAATACACACACCAATCCCCACAACCACTCATACCAATCTACACCAATCCTTCGCAATCCTCCTTAATCCACAGCAATCCACGACAGTCCTTCGCAATCCTCCACGATTCACAGCAACCCATGACAATTATTCGATCAATCCCAATCCTTCTGAATAATCCCAATCCTTCGATCAAACGCAATCATTCTATCAATCCCAATCATTCGATCAATCCCAATCATTCGATCAATCCCAATCATTCGATCAATCCCACTCCTTCAAGCGATCCTTCGATCAATCCTTTGGTTTGTCCCTCCCCATAAGTATAGAAATTTAATTCGCTCGCCAACCGTCTCCAAATTTGTAGATGTCAACAAAACTAATGTTTTGTATACAGTGCATCCATGCATCCATGCATTTTTATACCAAAGTCTTTATTATCATTTTATTTGAAGATCTTTCGGTTAATAGTCGAGTGCTTATAGCACCACTTAAATTTGAAAGGGAAAAAAGAATACGACACACAAAAACAAAAAAAAACACTTATTTTATAATAATGATTTCTTATTTTGTAATAACAATTTTAGAAGGAAGCAGTTCATCACAAAATGCGATATATCCCCNTTTATAATAATGATTTCTTATTTTGTAATAACAATTTTAGAAGGAAGCAGTTCATCACAAAATGCGATATATCCCCGACCCTTCAATTTACTAAAGATTGAAGATATCTCGTGAATGTGCGACAGATCCCCAAGTTTGTTAAGGTCAGTAAAAAATTTTAGTCTATCAACAAGTTCATTCGGGTCTTCGGGAAATAGGTACCAATATTCTCGGTGTCTTTTGCCTTTGTTTGTTGCAGCAAATGTGTTGTACAAGTGTGTCAGTGCATTGATTAAAATGATCATGAAGACAGTGATAGGGCTGAAGACGAAGTTCTCGATGCACTGACACACCCCTCCAATACATTTGCTGCAACAACTGACATGAAGAAGAAAGAAGACGCACGAGATACTGGCTACCTATTTCCCGAAGATCAGAATTAACTTGTTGATAGATTCAGATCTTGAGGAAGAAACGGGAAATTCCAAGATGGCGGTGGATCCGAAGACCCGCAGGCCTCAGCACTTGTCCTCGGATCGGCGTAATCTATCTACTAGCCGCATTTGTGTCTTTTGTGAAAATGAGTGTTTTCTTTACCCCATAATTGACACTGTTCTTTGCATGCAGTACTACTTGTCCATCCCCTTCCTCTTATCCCCTGCAGGATACACCATATACATATATGTGTATATATGCCCTCGTGTATTGATCACCATGTTATACTAGTAACTTCGGTGACATCATGAGTACCTTGCAATATTGCTTTTGCACAATTTTCAAGAAGTTGGAAAAGTTCCTCCTTGTTCTTATCGCACAGCAGAAAGTCCTGCCAATTCCTTCGTAGGGCTTTGCTCTCTGTTACATTCTGGCGAAGATCAACATTTTTTAGCATGGGTGTTTTTAGAATAATAGTATATCTGATTCTTTAATCTACTCTGCAATATATGCCAAAAGGTTTGGAAGTTTTCAGAGAAAGTGCATGTACTAAAGCTGGGCAATAATATTTTTTAATGTGAATGAGTGAAGAGATTTGGGTGGCTCTTAACATCGAGGTCTTGAGAGCCAATGAGGGTGAAATGAGGTGAAAATGGAGCAGCGCCAGAATGAAAGCTCGGGGGAGATGGGAAATCACAGAGAAAACCTGCTGACCAACGGCATCGCACTACTATATTACGTCAAAATATCCATGGAAACTTAGCACTTGTACCATTTTTCCGACGACTTTATCAAATGGAATTTCTAGCAAAGTCTAACAACATTTTTTTTTAAGAAGACTAGGAACCACACTGCTGTTTTCTTCTTGAAGGAATTTATCCAAAAACTGTCCTTCGGAACTTTAATATTCTTTCAGCAATTTCTTTGAAAGGGAGTATTTTGATTAGCTTGCTCGATGACAGTAAATCATCCAGAACGTAATCGGTTCTCAAGACCTCGCTGTTTAGAGTCGCCAACATCTCTTCATTCACTCACTCTGGACCTGTAAGCATTCAAAGAAATAGCACTGCAGGATCTTGAAGCAGGCCCGCTTCCCCATAATCTCCTTTTACTACAACATTGTAATTACAATATGAACTCTATAGTAAATTACTTAAATTTGTTGCAAATTCTATTTATAAAACAATACTTACCACTCCTTGGAATTGGTACCAATAACTACATTTTTTTAAAGCCTCATTACTCTACTAGCAACTTGCATTATTTTGTTTTTTATGTATTACCTTATGTTGTTATTATTATAGACAAAATTGCCAATTTAATGAAATTATTCTATTGGTTTTGTTTCTCAAAGTGCTCCATTTGACTAGAATTTAAATATTAATTAAATTCTGTCCCTTTGCAGTAATGATATAACAGGCATTAAACATAACGTATCCTGAATACTTGGCGTCCAAGTGTTTCCAAGAAGTAACTCATAAATATAAAGATGTAAATAAATCATTAAAACAGCTAATTTCATGATGCTATGGCACTCTGTCCTTCAATATATTGCAAATTTAATTATATATGTTACAACCAAACAGACCAATTTTCACTTCATATTTTATTACTGTACTTATTTTAAAGGAAAATGCATAGTATACTGACATTACATTTCTGCCAAACAAAATATACACCGTCAAAAAATTATAAGTAAAAATGTCTTCCAAAATAATATTTTCAACTTTGGGGTACATAATGGAAGAAAAAAAATTGTTTACAACGTTTTCGTGTAAATATTCATCCTTAACACATCTAAATTGGCGTGTTTTGACACTGGGAACACAAATAACGGACCTCCTTTACTTTTTGGTATAAATAATAGACTACTTTTGGTAAAGGGTTGCCATTTTAGAGTTCTACATAGAATTAGAGATCGTTCCTTTAATAAAAACTTGGTAAAGGTTATATGCATCTGCATAGCAAGTGACGTATTCCAATCAAAAAGTGCAGTGATTTGTTGAGTAGCACATTGACTATAAGTAGAGCCCTGTAAAATTCGCGAGTTCAATAACCTGCAGACTAGACTCTGCAGTGTTATGTACAAACATGCCGATATCAACTGCGCATTGGTTGTCTGCTGTCACAGTGGTAGGCAACAATTGGACACCGTTCTCCAGGAGGTGTCAAACACCGCGTGGACCAATGGCTAAAGTTATACAAACGCACGTGTTTTGAATCCTAGCATGTCCCAAAATGAATCCGCGAGTTCTTCAGGTGTCAAACTATAAGTTGTTTGCGCAGGCCCGGCCGCCCTACCAGGACGTCACTGAGGCCGTCGTGCGCCTTCCTCAGCCCGCGGCTACTGCAGCGCCAGGCGCTGTCCATGGACAACCCCGCGTGCAGGGGGTGCGGCTGCAGGTCCCCGCCCCTGGGGCCACGCTCCGGCCGCAGCACGCGTTCTGGCAGTCGAGAGTCCCTGGAGCTGGGGGCCAGTGNCAGGTGAGCGGAGTGATGAGCATGTCAGCTTCGCACAGTAAACACTGCACTCACCGTCCATCACTCTCAACTACTCCAGGTGAGCAGAGTGATGAGCATGTCAGCTCCGCACAGTAAACACTGCACTCACCGTCCATCACTCTCAACTACTCCAGGTGAGCGGAGTGATGAGCATGTCAGCTTCGCACAGTAAACACTGCACTCACCGTCCATCACTCTCAACTACTCCAATAGACAAGAGTGCGCATGTCATCTGTGTAGTATCCGTAACACTCTCACCTCCCGTCAAACCAAACTAGTACTGGTGGGTAGAGTGTGCATGTCATCTGCGCAGTAACCACTCTCGCCTTCCATTGCTCTCAACTATTTCCGGTGAGCAGAGTTCAGATGCAATCTGCATATTCCATCGAGATGAGGTTTATTCTACACAGGTAGGGGAGCTTACTACTTGTAGTTTCTCAAATAACCATTTCCGCAGTCAGAGTACACTTTTCGTTCTGTGTAAGTAAATGAGATAATTTCAATCTTTATTAAATACACAAAAATGTGTAAAATCTTCCCATTATTATTGTGTTCTAACCTAGGTAAATAATAAATTTTGTTCTTCTCACAAGAGTGGAAATATAACGAAATATATTACAATGATTTATAATATTCTGTTGCAAACTGGATGTAGAAAAATGTTGGCCTACACAATTCTTCACAATCATCATGAAGATATTCCAGGTACTGGTCAGGTTCACTCCCAGCACAAGCCTCTCCACCTTCTTCTGTCTTCCCACCACCTCTCCTTTCTCACTTTGATCCAGTGTTCATCTCTCTTCCTTAAACACTCCTCCACTCCCTCCAGCCGTCTATCCCTAGATCTTACCGATGGCGTTTTGCCGCGCATACACTTTTTATGCATTCTCTGCGGTGTTCTGTCTTCTTCCATTCTCTTCACACATCCATACTGTCTGTGTCTCGTTGTTTCTATTTCATTCTGTAATGTATCTTCTTCAACATCTCTGTACTCTTATTATTTCACATACTATCCATTTTCTTTGACCCCAAGTTGCTCCCCAAAAATTTCATTTTACGTGCCTGCACTTTGGACATCTCCCATTTTTTCATTGACAATGTTTCCTATGTTTGTGTTTGTATAAGCATATAGTATGCTCGCTTCTTGCATATGTGACGAATTTCATTGCTCAAATTAAACTTCTCACCTGCATCATGAACCGTTCTGCTTGCTTTGCATTCTAGCATATTTTCTTGTCATTTCTTCCACTTTCCTTAGACATACTTCCTAAGTACGTAAAAACCTCCATCGCCTGTACATTTTCCCCTCCTAACACTATTGCAGTATTCGCTATCTCTTTTTTTCTGGTTGTGATCAACATCTCCCTCTTTTTCACATCAAAAATTATCTCGTACTGTTTCAATGCCTCATCCCAAGCATCTAGTTTGTCTTTTACTACCTCTTCTCTCCTTCGCCATAACGTCAGGTCGTCTTCAAATGCCATAACACTTATTAATTCTTCACAAAAATTTGCTGCTACCTTCTTCATCAAGCTGACCTACCGTGGTGCAGTCGGTTGGTGCGTCGCCGGTCACGGGTGTGGGAGGTTCTGGGTTCTAATCCTAGGCAAGGCATGATTGTTTAGTTTAAGTTAGGTCATAAGTTAGTTTATAAGCCATCCCCTGATAAGCCATCAGGCATAACACCTGGTGACGTTTATTAGCCCTTTCCAATTCCAATGCCTGTTCATCAACTCGCCCATAACCACGATAAAAAGTAATGAAGATATTTCTATTCCTTGTTTTAGTCCACTTCTCTGTTCAAATCAATCAGTTTTCTCTTCCCCTCCTTTCACGACAGCCCACACTTCCATAGTATGCACATCTCTGTTACAGTGTCTATTATCACCCTAGTCACTCCTTTGTTTTCCACTGCATCATAAAGATTACTTCTGCGTACACTATCATAAGCCTTTTCAATGTCCAAGAACACAATTTGCAAATCACTCCCAAACCCATAGTCGTGTTCCTGTAACTCCTTTACCACACATATGAGGTATATTGTGGATCGACCTGGTCTTAAGTCATCCTGCTGTTACTTCAATATTACCATTTCTCTATCTATTATCCAACTTTCCACTCCATTTTCATATACAGTATCAGTATAAAAGAAAACCCCAACTTTGAAGGTCTATAAAACCAAAACCAAACAACCTACCACCTTGATTGACCGATCTAATGAACCGTGGAACCGTGAAGTTTGTTTACCATGCATACATAAATGTTCAATGTGACCACCATGAGCGGCCCGAACGACATCTACGCGATAATCAAACTCGTTCCACGCTCTTGTCAGTATGTCCGGTGTTACGGTTTAGATGGCGTTCGTAACTCTCAGTTAGAGGTGGTGAGGGGGAAGCGAGCTCACATTAGACATGTCAATGAGAAGGGGACGGTTTGATGTTTCCTTGCCCAGAACGAAGTAGACGATGCCTTCATGTCTAAACTGGTTTTTAGTGACGAAACGACGTTCCATACAAATGGTAATGTGAACCGGCACAATGTGTGAATATGGGGTCAGGGTTCTCCACATGAAACCAACGAACACGAGCGCGCTTCCCCCAAAGTGAACGTTTTTTGCGCTGTATCCAAATACACTGTTTTCTCACCTTTATTTTTTCACGAGCCTACTGTTACTGGAATCCCTTATTTGGACATGCTTACAGAGTGGTTGTTTCCTCAGTTAGAAGAGGCGGCGGGGGACTTCATTTTCCAGCAGGATGGTGCGCCACCCCATTGGCACCTAGCTGTTCGCGGATACCTGAACGAGACGTTGCCGCAACGCTGGATTGGTCGGGGAGCAGCTGGTGACCCGGCTCTTCATCACTGGCTCCCAAGAAGCCCGGATCTTACCCCATGCGTTTTTTTTCTATTGGGGTACATAAAGGATCAGGTGTTTGGTCCACCATTTGCCGGCTAACATTGATGACCTCAAAACGAGAATTATGGACGCCATACAAACCATAACACCGTACATGTTGACAAGAACGTAGAACGAGTTTGATTATCGCGTAGATGTCGTTCGGGCCGCTCATGGTGGTCACATTGAACATTTATGTATGTATGGTAAACAAACTTCACGGTTCCACGGTTCGTTTTATTGGTCAATCAAGGTTGTACGTTGCTTGGTTTTGATATTATATACCTTCAAAGTTGGGGTATTCTTTTATACTCATCCTGTTTATTAGCATAATGGCACAATAATGTAACTCAGCTATACTTCTTGCACTCTTTTCTATTTCCTTTCTAAAAATTAGTATAATTATTTGCTTTTTCCACTATTCGGGGTTTTTCTTCTCATCCCATTCAGCTTTAATCGCCCGATACAGGTTTACACAATTATTTGATTTAAATATAATGACGGAATTGAAAAATAAAATATAGTGGAATGGTGAAAATATAATTTTTGGGGCCTTCCTACACAGATATATTTAGAGAAAAGAAAAAATTACAAAGTTTTTTTTTCATTATAGCTTCATTTGTTTTGCACGTTAATTCGTAAAGTTTTTCCTGTGGAATAATCTTAGATGTGAACACTGAATGCGAAACGCAGTCGTATTTTTATTATTTGCTCTTGTAAACACTATTTGAGGGCGGAAAGTTAGTTAAAAAAGAAAGGCAATTTTTGCTAAGGTAAATATATATCACAAATCTAAACGAACACGAATTTTTACACACAAATAAGTTCGTATTACACAATTATTACTAGCTGATTCTTATCTCAGCACTTTTTACAAAGGTATGGAAGCACTTAATCATAGGTTTTTTTTTTTTTTGCAATATACACAAAATAATGATAAAGAAATATAAGATCTGAATAACCAAAATTTCAATATGAAGCAGTACGAAAACTAAATAAACTCAGTTTCATAAAACTCAGTGTTGAAAATAAGATAAACTCAACTAGAAACGTATTACGAATAATGTCAATAATATACTAAACAGATAATGTTGAAGTTAACATGCAACTATAATACAGTTTTGCTAAAACAATATAAATAAGGAATGAGTTTTAGAACCACTAACAATAAAATATAGAAGTAATATATTTATCATAATGCAGTATATAAAGGGATGCTTTGTTTTAAGTATGAAAGAAATTACACGATTAACCGAAAGTGAAGAATTTAAAGTTAAAGGTTGTGCTTCAAGATTAAATTCAATAATAATGAGTCAGATATTAAAAAAACTTATTCAATTTGAAGTTACTTCATACTTCGGTTCAATAAAACGTTATGGCAATATTTTTATATTCCATACGTAGTTTTATTGGCAGAGGAAACATCAGAGGTTTCTTCAGTGTTATTGCTCGCCATGTATACTGCCACCCTATCACATGGGTCATTACTTTTTCTTTTGTGTTGTACTGCTTCCCGTAAAGTGGTTCCTTCCCTTAGGTGAATAGATCGTAATCGCAATTACTCATGTCTGGTGAATACGGTGGATGTTCCAGTATCTCGCATTGCCTGTTATGGCGGAGATCCAACACACCATCAGCAGTGTAAAATTATGCATTGTCATGAAGGATAATGGCAGTCCATTACAGGAAGCACTATCTCCTTCTTCTGGGTGCAGGACGAAGGTGGTGTTCCAGGATGTGGCAGTAGTAGGAGGCATTGACCGTCTGCCTGTGAGCTGCAGCAGGGTGCAGGATTGCCCCATGGATGTCACATGCTACTATGAACATCCCCTTTAAATCTTGTGGAGGGCATACATTCTTTTGGCGAGATAATCCAGGCTGCTTCTTGTTATTGGACTACCGCTTCAAACGAGGTTCATATCAACAAGCCCAGAAATCGTCCATTGAGTCGATCCTTCCAAGGAAGTCATCNACTACCGCTTCAAACGAGGTTCATATCAACAAGCCCAGAAATCGTCCATTGAGTCGATCCTTCCAAGGAAGTCATCACCCTCCCTTCAATAGCGGTGAAACGAGTTCTGTAGTAGTTCATAGTGATGCTATTGTCGCACCTCATTGATATGATTGGTTATGGAACACGCTGCCATTTTGTGGAACCCAAGAATGTCGTGCAGAATATGGAGCACAGTTTTGTGACATAAGCCTACCTCCGCTACAAAGACACTCCATCGGCGATCCACGTCCAGCAGGGAAACATGAGTAGTAATTGATCTGTTGTCCATTGAGGTCGTCCTCAAAGGAAGCGATCGGGAACGACATCCATGATTTCACGAACACTTTCACCCATCGCGCCACTGTGCGATATGGCAATACTGCACCACCTTATGTTACACCTAGTCCTTGAAAACTGTGTTGTGCGAACCGACTGTGTGTGTGTGTGCTACTTCAATTATCATCCTCTCGCATTGTTATTCTTTTGTAAATATATTATTTGGATGATTCCAATTTCCTCTAATTCATGGCTGCAGTATTTGAATGAATAGCACAGACATCCTCACTCCCTGCATCTCCTAATCCAAATTTTCCTGCAAAGCAATGGAAAGATCGGGGCTCTGTGACTCATGCATCTGACGTTTCAGAAGTGTAGCCACTACTGGTTGTCCAACCCAGGTATGTAGAAGGTGCGATGTACTGCAACGAGTCGTGTGGTGATGTTTGTAGGTCTAACGTGGACGACTACCGGCACCGGCGAGAGTCGATCTGCTTGGAGTTGGGGCGACGTCCTCGCCGAGCATCGCTGTCCAAGGCCAACATGCTNGGAGTTGGGGCGACGCCCTCGCCGAGCATCGCTGTCCAAGGCCAACATGCTGCGGGTGGGAGCGGATTGTATGCAGTCGCTGCCTTTCACCATCTCGCGACCCGTCATCGAGGGCGAGGAGCAACGCACAGTGGTGCCAGGCCGCTTGCAGCATGACGAGCCTCGCAGCCTGCAGGAGCTGAGAGTGAGCGCGCCGCAAGAGTCCAGTGACTCGGCCGACACCCAGGTCACCCGGCTGTCGCCGTCCAGCCACGACAACTCGCGCCAGCAGCTGCACCTCGACCTCCTGGAGGCTGCTCCTCAGCCTGCCAGCAGCGAGTAGGCCGACTTGTCCTCTCTCCAGCTGGACTTCCTGGAACATGGCAGCCAGACCAACAACGTACTTCATCCAGCACATGCAGTTGATCATTATGGATGCTGTCCCGGATTGCTGTAGCTTCCAGTCGTGGCAGTGTTACATCCAGACTACATCCTTCCTCCAGCAGATGCAGGTGGTATTCCTGGAGGCTGCAACACAGCAGCTTTCGATGGCAGTAGTGTTTTAGCCACACCATGAACTTCCTCCAGCAGATGTACATGAACTTCCTGGAGGCTACCCTGGGGCAATTCAGCTACCAGAAGTGGTAGTGTTCCAGACTGACAACATCCTCCATCCGTCAGATATGGCTGAATTTTCTGGAGGGTGTCCTGGAATACAACAGCTTCCGCTGATGGTAGTGTTTCAGCCCAGCAACGTACTTCCTTCATCATATGCAGATGAATTTCTTGCGGGCTGGAACACCACTGATACCAGTGTTCCAGGCCAACAACATCCTTCCTCTAGCAAATGCAACTGATCTTCCTGGAGGCTGCTCTGGAACACGTCCTCCAGTGGTGGAAGTGTTCCAGCCCGATAACATTCTTCCTCAAGCAGATGGGGATGAACTTCCAGTAAGCATCTTCCAGCACCAGCACGTGCGGTTAGAGGCAGCCTTCCAGCCTAGTGACGTCATCGCACCAGCTAATTCGTTTGGACGTTTAGGAATTATTTCCTAGAGCTGGAAGCTCCGAGTAGCCTCAGCGTTCCAGACAGAATTTTTTGGAGGAGGTTCTACTATGTGGTAGTAGTCAACGCTGATAACTAGTATGCCCAATTTGGTCTTGTATACCGCAAATCTATATAATAATCAAGGAGCGACCTGCCACTACTGTAAGTTTTCAATTGTCAGTATCAAAGTCGGATGACTTATTTTCCACTAGCTGGTCGGTCTCGTCGTGTTAAGAATCATCTTGTGGAGAAGGGATTTTTACCACTATCGGAAGATTACCACTCCGATGGCACCTTTTCACAAACAGGTCTACGTGGAAATTAAGCAAGTAGTTATAGGAGCAAGGGATGAGTATGAGAATCTTATCGGCAATAAAATGGATTACCATTAGCAGATGAAGAATGAGTTCTTGGAACGATCTTCCATCGGGAGAGAAATTTCAGTGGTTGCTTTCTATTTTCACGCCACTCCCACATCGGAATATAAATCTGGAAGATTTGGAGGCACCTCATCTGAAACTAATTTTCTTACAGTCATCTTACCACCAGTGGATCTGGCATGATTTCTTATGTGTTGCTTCCAGCACTAGCAGATTCAGCTAGTCATCGTGATTTATGTCATCATCCATAACAAGTGACTACACTTCGTGAATACACCTCCAGGTGGTAGCAGCTGTCAATTAGTCGTTACTTTTTACAGAAGCGTGGAAATACTGACAGTTGTAAATATGCAGAAGTGCCAGTCATCACTTCGTTAGGGAACAACTCCTAGTTGTCTCGCATCAAATGTTCTCATTATTGAGGGACGCCTATTACAAACTACCTTCTTCGTAATACTATGTCCACATAAATAACACGAAAATAGGTACTACAGACCTTTCCGAATGGAATAAAAAATTTCCCATTTTGATGGTTCTGCTAGTGTTTCNTCCGAATGGAATAAAAAATTTCCCATTTTGATGGTTCTGCTAGTGTTTCTATATATCCGGAATACAGCACACTTTACCGCAAACTCTAAGTATTTAAAAATTCAGCACCACAGTAACCCCGAGAACAGATATTACAAAATAAAAATGCGGTGTAATTATCAACATTTGAAATGTGATGGTTTTGAGACAATCAGGATTTAAATCGTTCCCTTTCAATTTCCATAACAGAAAGTATTATAGTTTTATGATACATTNGACGCCTATTACAAACTACCTTCTTCGTAATACTATGTCCACATAAATAACACGAAAATAGGTACTACAGACCTTTTCGAATGGAATAAAAAATTTCCCATTTGGATGGTTCTGCTAGTGTTTCTATATATCCGGAATACAACACACTTTACTGCAAACTCTTAGTATTTAAAAATTCAGCACCACAGTAACCCTGAGAACAGATATTACAAAATAAAAATGCGGTGTAATTAACAACATTTGAAATGTGATGATTTTGAGACAATCAGGATTTAAATCGTTCCCTTTCAATTTCCATAACAGAAAGTATTATAGTTTTATGATACATTTNTTTTGAGACAATCAGGATTTAAATCGTTCCCTTTCAATTTCCATAACAGAAAGTATTATAGTTTTATGATACATTTGATATTAACCGCACTACATAGTATTCGATGTTTATTCAATGCAATCGTTTCAGTCTGATGTCTCAGTTTCTACGACATAAGCAATGCAAAGTCGAAGACTTTGTCACTAAATACGTTCGTACATGAATAATTGTACAATTCGTTGTGTATTTTATCCCATCGTAATATATTCAGTAATATACTCAGCAATTACCGAAAGTGTTGTCGATGTAAAATATAGTCAAAATACTGTTTTTTTCTATAAATATTAATTAAATACTTTAATTTTTAAATTTATTTATTTTACTAGTAATTCAAAGACCAAAGTTTTTAACACGTTATTGTGGAAAAAATAAATATGTGGAATAAAAGAACCCGCTTTAAAGCACNTTCAAAGACCAAAGTTTTTAACACGTTATTGTGGAAAAAATAAATATGTGGAATAAAAGAACCCGCTTTAAAGCACATAAATTGATGGCCTATATGTTTTAAAAAAACGGGTTTGATGTCTATAAAAATTTTTTTATTACAAATATATGGATGTTTACATTTATTAATACACAACACATAAGTTCTTTAATAAATGTCCACTCGATGTCTTTCACGAATCACATCTCGTGCATTATGTGTATATGGAGTACCCAAATATATTTAACTGTGATAGAGAATGTGTGTGAAATCTAAAATTATCAACCATATTAAGACAAGAGTTAGGCTCCCGAGATGGTAATAATGTATTATCCATAATGGCATGGCAAACAAACCAAAACTCTAAACAAACCATGTTATAACAAGAATTAGTAGCAATGACAGCAAACATGGTGTTAAATAACAAAATCAACATGTAGGCTTGTCTTTGTTTCATAAATGCAATATCTACTGTCCACAACCGACCCGATAATGATACACACATGGATGACCACCAATCATATATTAGCGGTAGCCGAACAGGCTGTTAAAGTTTTCTTCAATTTGGTAGTACCTCATATGTTAACGGATGTCTTTGAACATCTGCAATGATATAAGATATGCATCGTTCATTACAAAATGCATAAGGATTTTGAAGAGGTATAACATTCAAAATATAACAGTGTGGTCCTTAACATGTATATTGTTCAATGACATTATTACAATACTGTGTACTATAAGTTATACAGAATGTATCTAAATTTGTCAGGCAAACTTCGTTTGGAAGGTAATCACATATTGGAAGTTGGACCCGAAACACTAGTTTATTTCAAATATTGGAGAAAATATTTCAGATGGAACACTGAGTGCCTGCGTGATGGACAACTGAACAAAGATCTACAAACACCATGATACCTGCCGCTGCTTTCGAATTATTTCATGTAAATATTAGCGGTTACTACCCTTATTTCGAACTAAACTGTATGACATGGTAGCATTTTTGGGGTTTAAATAATGGATTATTNATAGCGGTTACTACCCTTATTTCGAACTAAACTGTATGACATGGTAGCATTTTTGGGGTTTAAATAATGGATTATTAATACGCATGTCACAATTAACGAAAATGGTAATCTTGTTTGAATATAGTAAGCCTCGCCGTTTTCGAGTAATTCGTGTTTTAATTTCAAAATAATACTTACCAATGCCATGCAGGTGGGCTACGTGTGCATTCTGTTGTGGCGAAC
>NQII01006871.1:91223-104142 GCA_002778355.1 Clitarchus hookeri | reverse complement strand
AAAAAAAAAAAACCAAGCATGTCATGCACGGGGTGAGTTTTCAAAGGTTTGATTCGAAAAGTGTGAAGAAACCGCGAATATACCATACGAGCTGTTGGGAGTGGAACGGGTGAACATGACGACCCGCATCAGCCGGCCCTGTTTAATCTGCGCCGACTACGATAACCGCCTCTCCCGGACCTCGGCGTGGACATTACTGGTTAATTAACTGATTTAGTTGACGGCGGTCGCCGACCCGGTGTGGGATGAGGATTGATGACGCACACTAATTACACATCGTACCTGGCAACGTGCAGTCAGCTACAAACCTGGATCTGCTTGATGGGCGGGGAATAATACACAGCTGACGCAGACCGCAAATCATGTCCATCCGTGGTTGTTTACAACTTTCCTGTGGCTCTGCTGAAGATCTACTTCCGGGCTATTTATTCCTCCGCCTCATGCTAACAGGGTTTACACAAGTCTAGAAAATGACACAAAAGGGACAACGAACCGCATTTTTGTGCACTCAGTTCAATAACATTTTGTAATAGGATTATTTCTTACTAGGCACTACAAACACTGCTATTTTCTCTCTGTTNGCACTCAGTTCAATAACATTTTGTAATAGGATTATTTCTTACTAGGCACTACAAACACTGCTATTTTCTCTCTGTTTGCATTAATCTTAATTATAACGGGAATATAATAATTTATCTATCAAATATAACTTAANCTGCTATTTTCTCTCTGTTTGCATTAATCTTAATTATAACGGGAATATAATAATTTATCTATCAAATATAACTTAAATTTTTTTTTAACGAAACGTAAGATATTTTTATGTTAACAGAAGTATAAAGCGCTTGTAATTCACGATATATTCAGGTAACAACCAAACACGTCATACATGGGGTGATTTTTCTAAGGTTTTATTCGGAATGTGTGAAGACGCTGCTAATATACTGTATCGCCGCCTGCTGGATGTGCAACCACTACTGCCAACTTGTTTGCAGGCGCATTACCACGGACCTTCCAAAATGTTACTAGTTTTAATGCTGTTTGCAAAAAAAAAATTATGCTATGGTGGAAACATTTTACGTTAACCACCTCGGATACAGAAAAGGGTAACAGTATACTTAAAACTAAACTTTTTAAGTTTGGAAAATTACACCTTAATTATGACAGTGGCGCTAATTTTCTGTGGATGACATGAGGATTTATTCAATAGCTCCTGCCTTATCGGTGTTTTACTTTTAATATAGTGCCGATTGCGACACGTACTGTAAATAACCGTAAAAGTTGGGGATACAAAATTTATATAAAGTTTGAAAATTATTTGGCAACTCTGAAATAACATAATTATTTGNCCGTAAAAGTTGGGGATACAAAATTTATATAAAGTTTGAAAATTATTTGGCAACTCTGAAATAACATAATTATTTGCCTTCCGTTATAATGAAAAATTGCATGTTTTCAATGTCACCACGCTAGTATGTTTGTATGATTGACCATAAAATTTCGCTTCTGTTGGTATTATTTTTAATTTAACAANAATGTCACCACGCTAGTATGTTTGTATGATTGACCATAAAATTTCGCTTCTGTTGGTATTATTTTTAATTTAACAATGGACTGCTTTTTGACCTCTTCCCTGTAGCTTAATAATTCTACCTTCCCATCGTATAATAAATTTACTATGCGGCACATTACAAATAGTTCAATTGTACCACAGTCGTTAACACTGGGTACAGCTGTGCCATGAAGCTGGGAGCTACAAGGAACCAACCAACGAGTGCGTGGGGGATACCACTAAACGCATTGACGTTTTTGACATGTTAATTCAGAAAGTCTAAGGAATAGCAATGCTAAGAAAGCTATGAGTCAACATAATAATAAAACATTTTGCCAGACTAATGTATTTATGTCGAATTATTTACTACGTTATAAATTTTTACAATTATTACTGTGTACATGAAATTTCTTTAAAGGCACGTGCAGAAGCTCTGCGCAGACAAAAGCAGGCCTATGTGTAACAGTATTCCTTACTATATTTTTATTTTTATATTTTACAACTATTTGTTTTTCCAATACTTTTCTTGAAAGAAAACAAGAATAGGCTAGCTGCGATAAAAAAAAAATCCCATGAGGTTTTATGCGTGATTCGGAAGGTACGAAAAGGGGACACGTAACAGTTTGTTTAAACAAACAAAACAACTATTTCCTGCATGTGGGAATCGCGAATCTGGGCACAACCTTTCAGCGCGTATTGAATTGGCCAGCGGTTCCTCCATCAGTTTCCGACAGAACAACCGAAAGTCTACAGAAAAATGGGAGCACGCTGTATGTTTTATTCAGTTGCCGCGTATACAATATTCAGCAGTGCGATGGCATTTCCGATCGCGCTACGTCGGCGTGGAGGCCTTTCGCTCCAGCTTTCCTCTGGCGTGAACAGCAGCTAGCGCCTTTGGTACAACACATCTAAGCCGTGCAAACCATTTATTCCAATCCCAAGGAATTCTTTCTTTACATATCTTTACACTTGCAGGTAAATGAACGTTCTAAACTCTTGCCTCGCACGAAGAATAACTGATGTATCCAATTCACGGTTGATGAACACTAAAGAAGTAACCTTTAAAAACATCTGCCTGCATGTTTACGTAAACGCTGACTGGAGTTATCTAAGCTAAGTCGGCGCAAAAGTACGAAAAGTGGTTATGTGTACTGATGCCTCGTTAAAGACACGATGTTCAAATTGATGCAGGAATAACAATGGCCGTGGCTGCTGGAATTGGCTTCTTTCTGTTTTATAAATATTTACGCAAGCAATAGTATCACGCAAGCACTAGTATCATGGTACAACATTGCTGCAAGCCGGAAGTATCTCTCTCTCTCTCTCTCTCTCTCTCTCTCTCTCTCTCTCCAGAGGAAGGAGTCACGAACGTCTTAAGCCAGTATGCGACGATACAATTTTCCACACAAGCTCGGGAAGAAGCTTCCACGATACCTGCTACCTGAGCCTGCATGCAAGCAGTTATGGGGGCTTCTTTGGCATAACCTATCCAACCATGCTTGTTGCCGCAAAAGTAAAGATGAGTGCAACTGCGGTTCAAGAACAATCTTCACTTACGACTTCAGCATTATGCCTTTATGCGCAGAGCCTAATCGTTTTGTTGTTATAACTGGACGTTTTGTTTTAAATAAACACGAATGTTTACCATAATTTTAATACAATTCTGTTTTAGAATCAATAAATATTTTCGTGATTTTTTATTTACTATTTATCCGTGTTTAATAGTCTAACGTTCTTTATCAAAACAAAATAAACAAAATTACTCCCCCGCCCTCTCTCAAAATGGCTAAAATGTCAACCTTGTAGGAAACATTCCATCGAAAATTGCGCACGACCAATTACGAAAACGTCCATGAAAACGGCCAGCAGTAGGTCAGATCTTCCATAGAACCATCCATACAAGCGGCCATGCAGGCCAGCATGGAATCGTCCAAGGAATCTTCCATCGTGGCGTACACGCTTTGGTGTTGGGAGCAAAGCGTCCGCATGCTTGAGGTGTCTGGGTGATGCGATTTCATAGCATACGAAACGTAATATCCCGCGCGTGACTCCGTAGAGGCTGGATGAAGAGTCAGACATAAACTCCCCCCCAGTACGGCGACTCTCAGGGTACTCGAGTGGTACTTCGACATCTGCTATAGTTCATTCATGGTCGCTTCCAGCTTTTCTGATGCACTGCTCAAGTTATACTATTACGCCTATTCCTCCACCTCGTGCAAATAAAGCTTGACCAAGTCTAGAAAATTACACCAAAGGGACAGCGCATTTATGCGCACTGTTAAATAATATTTTGTGAGAGAACTACTTCTTACTGGACATTACCAACACACATATTTCTACCTGTTTTTATTCATATAAATAAAAAATTGAATATTTTAGTTTATATATAAAGTATAAGCAAAATTAAATTTGACTAAAAATAGGGTACTTTTATGTTATCATAAGTACGCTTGTGATAAACGACTTATTTCGGTAACAACCAAACACATCAAACTTAGGTTGATTTTTCAAAGGTTTGATTAAGAAGGTGTGAAGATACCGTGAATAGATTATAACACTTGGATTCAAGCAGACGAGACCTACGCAGGTCGCCGCCTAGTGCCATGTGTGATTTTAGTTACCAGGCGAGAAGGTGCCTGCCTATGATAAATCTATAGTATTGAAATCCATAACTTGTCAATAGGACAAGCTTGATTGTTGAATTGATTCTTGTAAAAGGATATTGCGTAGTGGGCTATTATTTGCACTGAGAATTGTAAAATTGGTTTAATGCGATACATATGGCATTGTGAAAGACAGACGTATAGAGTTTGGCTTACTGCAAAAAGGTTAAGAAAATTTTATTTAGTTCTTATATTTAATTAAGACCTCCATCATTTAACGAACCTCGCCACACCCAGGCACATTTAACATTATTTATGTCTAAGCGCGATATTTTGAACATACACCTTTGCTTCAATGTTCAAAATATTGCACTTAATCAATCACCCCCATTGCAAGAATATTTCGAACCACTTAGTGTTTATGTCTATAGCAACTGCGCGCAACGCCACTTGATGATAGATTATATATAATCCATTCACGGTTACTTCACACTTTTCTGAAGCCCTGCTTAAGTTCTACTTCCAGGATATTCCACCGTCTCGTGCAAACTAAGCTTTACTAAGTCTAGAAAATTACACCAAACGACAACGCACCGAATTCGTGCGCACTCAGTTGTAATTATATTTTGCATGAAAACTATTTCTTACTAGACGCTACCAACACACGTGCTTTGTCACTGTTTTCTTTCATATTTATTATAAATGAAATATTATAAATTATAAAGATAATATAGTTAAACTACAGTTTTAATGAAAAATAAGATAATGCTATGTTAACAGAGGTATAAAACGCTTGTGATAAATGACATGTTAAGGAAAAAACTAAACACGTCAGACATGGGGTAGTTTTTCAATGGTTTGATTCAAAAAGTGTGAAGAAACCGTGAACAGACTATNAACTAAACACGTCAGACATGGGGTAGTTTTTCAATGGTTTGATTCAAAAAGTGTGAAGAAACCGTGAACAGACTATACTAGCCGTTATGTTCATCGTAATGTTTATTCCAACACGTGTTGGAAGGATATAAAAAGTACTTGAGAAAGAAACAGAACCGGACCATCAGAAGTGCTAATTACCGCGAACCAATTATGGTCCCAATTTTCCACACGTCCACTGCAATCAGCTTCGCCTGAAAAAAAAATCGATAGATTTTTTATATTCTCTAGCGTTTGTTGGTGTTATTACATTCATAATAGTGTGTATTATTTATGTATACTTGTTTTCAATAGAAGACTTGAAATGAGAAGCAACCTAGTATTTCTAATTGCTCTCAACATAGTGCTATAATGCAAACTGTGGGGCTTGGAAACGCATACAGCCACGTAAACTATTAGAATGCTTGCAGCTGCAGAATTTAATTTTTTTTTGTAAAGCCAAAGAAAATTGGTAAAAAAATCCTAAAAGTTTGACAGAAGTTGCATGTAAGTAGTTATTTTGTTTATGTAAGAAGTGTGAGAATTGGGAATGATGCATAGTTTATGTCATGTTATAACGAACGAGGTGTGGTCGGAAACAAGTGGAATGGGTAATGCGTGGAGGATTTTTATTGCAGAGGTATCGTAAAAATACTCAAGTGTTTTGTAGTGTTCTAACGAATAGTAACGAATAAAGTTATGTAACTGACGTTTTTTTGGTCATTTACAGGAAGTTCAATTTTTATCAATTCGAAAAGTAAGAATTTATTTACATTCATATTCACGAATATCCTTAATCTTCATATAAAGTATGTATGACCCTAATTATATACATACATAGGGAAATTACTTTGAAATAGTTGAGTTGAAATTATCAACTCTAAAGTGACATTTCTATATGTAAATTGCCAATATTTATTGTAGTGATTCGTGCATCACATGGATTTGTACATGAAGGCTAAAAGCAACGAGTTATGTTGTCACGTAATTNTTTATTGTAGTGATTCGTGCATCACATGGATTTGTACATGAAGGCTAAAAGCAACGAGTTATGTTGTCACGTAATTAAAAATTTAACATGGATCACAAAAGAGATATAACAGTCAAATTTATTTTAATATTTTAATTTGCCCGACTCAATTACAATACAAATTTATCTAATTACAGAGAGATTTTATTTTAATTTCGACAGTAATTTCAATATATTTTTTCATTTGCAACTACGCAAGATTTAATTTTAACAAACATAATTTTTCCATTTAATATGTTTAATATGTTATGTAGTGTCGTCTGTAGTCAGCATATTTTATTGGTTACATTCATACAAAGGGTATGAACTCTCATGTGCCTAGTGTTATTTCTGAGTGTTTTCCTGTTTTAAATCTTCAAGGGTTTATTTCTTTTATGTTTCTTGCTTCCTATACTTTCTGGCGTTTAAACGCTGCAAATCTGGAAATTGGTAAGATTTCTTTCCATGTGCGAATTCTCTAAGGCGTTGCATGCACGAGTTGCTTGCTTGTCAGATTGCAAGGAGAAAGATTCAGGGGTCTCGAAAATACTCTTACGCACACACTGCAATAGTTCATTATATTTTCAGGTCCGTTTTAAATCCCACACTAACTTACTTAAATGTATTCCTATCTAACCAATCATTCACAAATACCACACGTTCCAACAAACAACTTGCTTTAAAATAATGTTTATAACACTTTTGGTTTTATAACTATAACGTTTTTTTACCCTACCTTTTTATAGAAATTAGCGAACCTAAAATAATGATACTGCACGTGTTTATTATTTATAGAACAGATTACATTTTTTTTTTATAGTTAACTGAAACGTTACAGTTTCTATGAGGTTTTACGTAACATGCAATTCGCTTTTCTATGCATTCTTTGCACACCGTTTGCTAAAAAAATCCCATTCTCGTTGCTTACATACAAACTGAAAATGTGGCAATGGGTGTTTTACTTTTTCCCATACACTGATCTGCATATTTGCGCACGATATTTGTACTTATATCATAATTGTGAAGGTATTTTTCGAGTGGGAGTTTAATTTTTAATTTGAGTTGATACGAGAACACTGGTAAATACACATGTTTTATTTTCAGAATCCACCGCGTATAGACAATTTTTAGTTATTTGACCCCACTAAGAGTTTTAAGTAAGTCCGCGCGTGCAACAAAATAAAACTTCCGCGTATATTTCAGTAAATATTGAATTTAATTTATAAAGTGTAAATCATTTAGGATTACGCGGCAATTCATAAAATGCCGCTACATAGTAAAACTACAGCGCATAAATCTTTGAGTTGTCCAGCTACCCGACATAATTCAAGCGAGTGCGTATTTCCAGGTTGGGAGAATTTAGTGTCCACGTTTCGTACCTCATAGTTCACCCACTCGTTTATCTTGTCGTGTGACGTCGTGACGTCAGAGGACTTGTATTATTATGCCAACCTCTGGAAATTCAGTTAAAAGCGCAAGGGAGAAGAATGATCACTAAACGCGTTTATGATATTATACAGGTATCTGGAAACCAATATAGAAAATCAGGGAAAAGGCTGACCTAAATAAAAAAATATTTTGCAACTCCGCTAAGAAACATTTTAAGAGGACAATGTTACTGAAAAGTTATTTACAACGCAGGAATTGTGTNAATTTTGCAACTCCGCTAAGAAACATTTTAAGAGGACAATGTTACTGAAAAGTTATTTACAACGCAGGAATTGTGTAGGGTTTTGACGAGGCGGAAGAGGTTATTTCAAGTAAATGCGACTAGCCAGTCCATGAGCTCCGACACACGCATGTATACACTAGTGAGTGAAGAGTGAAGAGATTTGGGCGGCTCTTAACAACGAGGTCTCGAGAGTCGATGAGGGTGATTGATGTGAGTATGGAGCAGAGCCGGAATGAAGGGACGGGGGAATGGGAGATCCCTGANGAGAGTCGATGAGGGTGATTGATGTGAGTATGGAGCAGAGCCGGAATGAAGGGACGGGGGAATGGGAGATCCCTGAGAAAACCCACCTACCGGCACGATCCCCACCCGGTTCACCATCGTGGGAGGCGAGCAGTCTAACTGCTCAGCCACCGTGGCCCCGTATACACTAATGTTCTTCGGAATTGTCTCCTGCTAAAATGTTCAAATTTAATTCCTGTTGCGAACAATTTNACCCCGTATACACTAATGTTCTTCGGAATTGTCTCCTGCTAAAATGTTCAAATTTAATTCCTGTTGCGAACAATTTAAATGAATGGGACAGCTGAAAAAACAAACCATGCCCCGCCGAATCATAGCATGTTATTATAACTGGTGACAGAATGAATTTGGTGTCAACGAACCGAGATACCGTGATTCATTACAAATAAGTGGAAAATATCTTATAATTAACGATCGTAACCTTTATCAATATGATTTAAGTTATTGCACTGGAATTTTTTTTCACCAGTCTAAAATAAAATTTTATTGATATGGTAAATTTTTATTTTAATATTTTTTTTNTGCACTGGAATTTTTTTTCACCAGTCTAAAATAAAATTTTATTGATATGGTAAATTTTTATTTTAATATTTTTTTTCGAATTTAGATTACTTGTTGCGAACCAATGTGTGTGTGTGCAGAGAGAGAGAGAGAGAGAGAGAGAGAGCGAGAGAGGATATATAAAATTACATATATATATAAAATTACATATATATAATTACATATATATATATAATTACATATGGTGTCAAAGTTCAGCGAAGTCAATATATAGTTCCCAGCCGCTACAATGTTACTTAGTTGGCTCATGATTAACTGAGCTTTTCATATGCACACGTAAAAAAANTGCACTGGAATTTTTTTTCACCAGTCTAAAATAAAATTTTATTGATATGGTAAATTTTTATTTTAATATTTTTTTTTTCGAATTTAGATTACTTGTTGCGAACCAATGTGTGTGTGTGCAGAGAGAGAGAGAGAGAGAGAGAGAGAGGGGATATATATAATTACATATGTATAATTACATATATATATAATTACATATATATAATTACATATATATATATAATAACATATGGTGTCAAAGTTCAGCGAAGTCAATAGATAGTTCCCAGCCGCTACAATGTTACTTAGTTGGCTCATGATTAACTGAGCTTTTCATATGCACACGTAAAAAAANGATAGTTCCCAGCCGCTACAATGTTACTTAGTTGGCTCATGATTAACTGAGCTTTTCATATGCACACGTAAAAAAAGAAATTAACGTTGCCGCACGCGTCTATGAACTGACACTATTGAACGGTTTGAATAGTCCATTCACGGTTACTTCCAACGTTTCTGAAACCCTGCTAAAGTTCTACTTCCAGGAGATTCCTCCGCGTCATGCAAACAAAGCTTAACCTAATCTAGAAAATTACACCATAGGGAGAGAGCACCGCATTCGTGCGCACTCAGTCTGCTAATATTTTGCATAATAACTTTCTTACTAGGCTTTACCAACACATAGATTTTCTCCCTGTTATTATTCATATTAAGAATAAATTAAAATGCACTATATATATATGAAATATAAGTTAATGTTCTATTTAATTAAAAGTAAGGGCTTTTGTGTTAACACAATTATAAAAAAAACATGGGGTGTGGCTGTTTCGGGGACACGGCCGTTTGTTTTGCGTGAATACGTCTACATTTTTACGTTACCGGCAACTCTTCACTCGATTATATGGGGTTTCATGGGTATCACTGGATTGCTCCTAAGATGCTCTTTCCAACCGTATATGATTTTTGTATTTCGACGTGGCCTTTTGANATGGGTATCACTGGATTGCTCCTAAGATGCTCTTTCCAACCGTATATGATTTTTGTATTTCGACGTGGCCTTTTGAAGAGTATAGGCCGACAATGTGTTAAGTTTTCAATTTTTTTTACTTTAAACTCATACAATTTCACCATAACCACGCCATACAAATGTTTTAAACACTCAATCGATTTATCTCGACGAGAGCTGTTGACTCAAACTTAAACGAGTGTCGTAGCTACTCCGCGTCACAANATGGGTATCACTGGATTGCTCCTAAGATGCTCTTTCCAACCGTATATGATTTTTGTATTTCGACGTGGCCTTTTGACGAGTATAGGCCGACAATGTGTTAAGTTTTCAATTTTTTTACTTTAAACTCATACAATTTCACCATAACCACGCCATACAAATGTTTTATACACTCAATCGATTTATCTCGACGAGAGCTGTTGACTCTAACTTAAACGAGTGTCGTAGCTACTCCGCGTCACAANTACACTCAATCGATTTATCTCGACGAGAGCTGTTGACTCTAACTTAAACGAGTGTCGTAGCTACTCCGCGTCACAAGTTATACTACGCGGAAATTATGAGACGTGGCAAAACGAACTCAAAATGGCGGTGACCCCACCCCCGCCGCGCGCGACGCTTCGCAGTCCTCACTCAAAGTAACAAATTCTTTGATCCATTGGCAATCGAGTGGTGTAATTGAATTTTAGATGCATACGATAGATTCGGAGCTGCAATGCCAAACTGTATCCCCCGATTTTGATATAATTAGATTTTCTGGATTGCCCACTATGGTTGCAAATTTAAAGACGCATTCACGTCAAAACGCTTGTGATACATGGCACATCTAGGAAACCACCAAGAACGTCTTTCCTGAGGTGATTTTTCAAAGGTTTGATTAAAAAAAGTGTGAATAAACCGCAAATAGACTATAAAAAATGTGTTACTGTTACGCCAATTATTACCTTAACACGCGGAAGCAGTATCAGTGGACAGTAATTAAAACGTAAAACTTTCAATAACACATTTGGTCATGAAACTACTTGATGTTGTTTGGAGCCGACGTAACATTGTGAAGTTCGGTCAGTTTTTGTACTGAATCATGTAAAGTTCAAAAGTTCATTTGAAAAGTGCTGTATTGAACCGTGAACCAGACCTGGAGGTTAGCTGCGAGCCGGGATGAAGGGCGCGGCGTCGAAGGTTGCCTCGACGCGGGATAGTTGTGGAAGTTGCAGCAGGATCGCGGAGTTCTCCGGAGACTTGGGAGAGCCGAGCGAGGCACGTCAGCAGCAGGAGAAGCCACGATGAGACTTCCACAGACTCGGCAAGCTGGCTCCTGGCAAGACTTCGTAGGGGTTCTCGACGCGAGGGCTCTCTCGTGCCTGCGGCTATCTTGCACGTTCCAAGTTTGGAAACGCGTGTTCTCTAAGGCCGACTCTCGCTCACTCACCGCCTGCCCCCATCGCCTCTACGCGCAAGGAGCTCAACTGGCGTGCAGCCTCTCCGTCGGCGATTGGTCTGGACGTGACTCTAAGCGGAAACGCTATAGTTTTATGCCACGCTAATAACGACACAAGTATGATGCGTATCTATACTCCACTCACGGTTACCTCATACTTTTTTGAAGTCTTGCTTAAGTTCTAACGACATAAGTATGATGCGTGTCTATACTCCATTCATGGTTACTTCATACTTACCTAAAGTCTTGCTTAAGTTCTACTTTTGATTACCGATTACGTATCATTCCCCTACATGCAAACATAAACACTGCCATGCGACTTCTATGTTTTAACTGTCAAATGTTTTTTTTTTTTTACAGCTTTTCAAATAATTCTGTCGTATTTCAAAAACCACTACGTACGAATGATTACAATTTTGGCAGATAACCTAGGTCAACTTTATGACTTTTTAACTATGCCTGTATTGAATATAGTTCTTACGGTTATAATTTTACATACTTTAAACATAATTTTGTTATACACGATATGCCAAATTACGCATAATACACGTTAATATTTTTTCCGCGGCGGTGTTTAACCCTGTTTTAAATCTGTGGGGGAAAGAACTGTAGTATTCAACTTTTGTTATTGATATGAGTAAGGTTATCTAGTAAGAAGGACGGCCTTAGTTGGAATAAATATTAAAACGAAGGAGCAACCAGTCAAACGGAAAATACAGTAAATTCACGCAAGCGACTCGTATCGCTTATTTTATGTACGTAGCAGCGACAAAATTAAAAAGATAGTGGTGAACATGCACACAAATAGGCCTACCGTATCATTTATTGCGCTCTTTTTTTTTTACATAGACATTTAATGGTTACTAGGTTTATTTAATTATTTGTTAAAAATTTTCCTGCTGTGGTTAGTACTTTGTTGAGATTGTAGCCAATATTAAAATCACAGAAACGTAAGCACGTTACACAATTGTGTTTTACAAACACCTGAGACAAAGTTACAAAGTTGTGATAAATAAACAGATGTGTCTTTCCAATTATTAGTCATAAAACAGTTCAAGGTTAAAAAGTATAATTTTCGCACGTCTAATATTTGCAATCTCTCACAATATAGGCCAGCGTAACGACTATGACGCAGGCACAACAATGCGCTTCCGCAAGCAGCGGACACGACACACGACACACTATACTTATAACTGCCGCGGAAAAAACAGATTTATCACAGCATCGTAACTTGCCTAGGCAGGTTAAAAATAAAACCACAACGCGTACGAACTTAATGTGGTAATTTTAAATATTTCTCGAAGGAAGAAAAATTAACACTTCGTTTCAGCAAAAAGCATATATTGTCATGTCTCACCACTTCTGCCAACTTTGGATTTGTAACCGTCCCGCCATCACATATAAATATATTATAATAAGTATTCAAACATTAAAATCACGTTTCATTTTTAAATTACAAACTTAAAAATAATTATTTTTGCTGTAATAAGTAATAAGAATTAAATATTCTAAAATTGAAAAAATGTATGATTTCCCTACTACTGCTAGCGTTGCGAAACTTTCTGTCACACGAGATTGAGAGAGCGAGAGGGGGGG
>NQII01006871.1:78317-91176 GCA_002778355.1 Clitarchus hookeri | reverse complement strand
TTTAATAGTATTATGTTTCCATCAGTGCTATCTAAAAATTTTAATATTACAATAGGCAACGTTTAATTTACAAAAAGCTAACCAAAAAACTGGGTTAAAACAATACTTCAACTATGAAATATTTCTTACATTGCTGCTCTCACTGGTTTTAATTGGTATTAAATACGAAATACACGTTACTAGTTATAAAAGATACTGAGTTAAAGTTTCATTTAATAAAAAATATAATACTTAAAAGTTAATTACAGTGTTAAATATGTGTGCTATATACACTTTATTAAAAAAAAAAAAACAAGTGGACACGTTACTCCTAGGGTGATTTTTCAAAGGCTTGTTTAAAAACGTATGAAGAAACCGTGAATGCNAAAACAAGTGGACACGTTACTCCTAGGGTGATTTTTCAAAGGCTTGTTTAAAAACGTATGAAGAAACCGTGAATGCCCTCTGAAGACAACTCTGATGTTGCTGTGTATAACATTGTCAGGTAAAACTAATTCTGAAAACCCCCCGGGTTTGATTTCCGATGGGGCAAAATCAAAGTTCGAATGACGGAAACGTGGATGGCCCTTCTGCTGACCGCTGCGTTCTGTCGGGTTTTTCCAGTTTTCTCTTGAACTTTTCGTATTCCGCCGATGGTCTGTCTCCACCTCATTTCACCCCTGTCGCCACTGACGACCTTAGTTATCAAACGAGAGATATTTGGCACTCCGCCCTTCGTGAAAATAACCCCTCAGCACACACACCCTCTAAAAGAGCAGTAACGCATTTGTATATTTCTGCACATTTGACTGTTAATTTGTTTGTGCGAGGAACATAACACTTTACTATACGCTAAATATGACGCAGATCGGCGCATCTCGTGCAGCACTGCTTGCTCGCACTGGCTTCCAGACCTTTAAGTCGTACATCGTACACAATTAGGACTCTTTATGGCGATCCTACAATTTCACTGGTCAAAAACCTACAGCAAAATGTCGTGCGGTTTCCCATATTAGTTAGGTTAGCATTCAAATACAACAGTCTGAAAAAGCCGTTTGTAGCTAAGTTGAAAGCATCCAAAACAGCGTTTATATTACGTATAAGTCGCTTGCATTGTACTGTTAGTCCTTTTCGTAGAAAAACACACCGAAAAAACGTTAAGAAAAAAAAAAGGATTTTAAACTCATTGCAACGCAGCTGAAGCGTCAGCTAGGGCGAAGCCTCGACTATCTTTTATAGAAATACACAAGTTGCAGTTAGCTCCTAGTTGGCTCTAAGATTACCTTCCGTAACATTNCCTCGACTATCTTTTATAGAAATACACAAGTTGCAGTTAGCTCCTAGTTGGCTCTAAGATTACCTTCCGTAACATTCGCACATAAATCAAGTTTGTGTCATACAGAAAAGATAATTATTACATTCATAAAATAAAACTACTAAAATATTTCCCTTTGCATGCCAGCCCTTCCCCCACCAGGGTCACTTGAGGTTTTGGGCCACAACGCACTAATGGCGTGATAGCACGAGATCTTGTGATCTAGAGCGGTGGCGTGTTCAGCAGCACGGAGTCAACGCATGTTTATCGCTCCGCATTNCCTCGACTATCTTTTATAGAAATACACAAGTTGCAGTTAGCTCCTAGTTGGCTCTAAGATTACCTTCCGTAACATTTGCACATAAATCAAGTTTGTGTCATACAGAAAAGATAATTATTACATTCATAAAATAAAACTACTAAAATATTTCCCTTTGCATGCCAGCCCTTCCCCCACCAGGGTCACTTGAGGTTTTGGGCCACAACGCACTAATGGCGTGACAGCACGAGATCTTGTGATCTAGAGCGGTGGCGTGTTCAGCAGCACGGAGTCAACGCATGTTTATCGCTCCGCATTATCGTGCGCGGAGCCGTGACTACGAAAACGAATGCTTCATATTTCACGATGACCGACACACGGACCACGTTGATGATTAGATCTCACTTGCTACCGTTAACCAAGCAGACAAACAATGGATAAAGTTCCTGATAGCATCTCTAAATACTTTCAACTATACACTGATTCCAGCACACACTTGCAGTGATGCATGCAGCATGTTAACTGGAATACAGTCGTGTGGAATAACGTCTCGTGAAGTGTATTTTCTTTTTTAATGGTGGCCAGTGACAACTTTATGTATCATGCAAACTGATTAAAAATTGTGTAATTTGACATGTGTTACGAACGGACTCACAGATATGATAGATCGATACATTTTTATTGGCCATTAAGTGCACCGAAACATTAATTTTTAATTGTGGTGGAAGGACACAAAATAACATAAAAGGAGGGGTTTTAAAAAAAATCAATTAACAGCGAAGCGAACAATTACTTGTTAATGCGTGGCAATGAACATTTTGAGCATATATGTGTAATTAATGAGTGACGATAAAGCGACCGTTTTCCAGACAAATAATAAAACGTTCTTAAATAATGCTTAACGCAAGCGTGCTTTCTGCTCGGAACAATTAAAAAACTATATTTTTTCACAGGGACGAAAATCAATGCACTCGGCCCAAAATTGTATACCCTATTGCTTAAACGAAATTAAGAAGGGCCGGCACGTGACGTGTTTAGCTCTTTGATTACTCACAAAGCTTGATAGGTAGGTTATTACACCGGAGAGCCAAAAAAACTGGAATAGGCGTGCGTATGAAAATAACAGAAGTATGGAACCAATCAGAGTTACGCGATGCGGTCGGCATCGCCTGTATAAGACAACAAGCGTCTGGCAAAGTTGCTAGATCGGTTACTGCTGCTACAATGGCAGGTTATCAAGATTTAAGTGAGTTTGAACGTGGTGTTATAGTCGGTGCAGGAGAGATGGGACATAGCATCTCCAAAGTAGCGATAACATTTGGATGTTCGCGTACGAACATTTCACGTGTGTACTGTGAATATCGGGAATCCGGTAAAACATCAAATATTCGACATCGCTGTGGCCGGAAAAAGAAAAAGATCGTGAACGAACGGGACAAACGACGACTGAGGAGAATCATTAAACGCGACAGACGTGCAACCTTTTCTCAAACTGGCGCAGATTTTAATGCTAGGGCATCAACAAGTGCCAGCGTGTGAACTATTCAACGGACCATCATTGATATGGGCTTTCGGAACCGAATACCCACTCGTGTGCCGTTGTTGACTGCACGACACAAAGCTTTACGCCTCGCCTGGGCCCACCAACACCGCCATTGGACTGTTGATGACTGGAAACACGTTGGCTGGTCTGACGAGTCTCGTTTCCAATTGTATCGGGCGGGTGAACATGTACGGGTATGGAGGCATCCTCATGAATCCATGGACCCTACATGTCAATAGGGGACTGTTCAAGCTGGTGGAGGCCCTGTCATGGTATGGGGCGTGTGCAGTTGGCGTGAAATGGGACCCCTGATACATCTAGATGCGACTCTGATAGGTGACAGATACGTAAGCATCCTCTCCGATGACCTGCACCCATTCATCTCCATTGTGCATTCCGACGGACGTGGACAATTCCATCAGGACAATGCGACACTCCACACGTCGATATTCGCTACCGAGTGGCTCCAAGAACACTATTCTGACTTTAGAAACTTCCATTGGCCACCTAAATCACCAGATATGAACATTACTGAGCATATCTGGGATGCCTTGCAACGTGCTGTTCAGAAGAGATCTCCACCGCCTCGCACTCCTATGGATTTGTGGACTTCCCTGCAGGATTCATGGTGTGAATTGCCTCCTGCATACCTTCAGACATTAGTCGAGTCCATGCCACGTCGTCTTGCGGCATTTCTACGTGCTCGCGGGAGCCCTACACGATATTAGGCAGGTGTACAATTTTTTTTGGCTCTTCAGTGTATATAATGTGTGCATTAATTTTTCCTGTCATAGCTCCGTACACTACGCTTTAGCGAATGCTCACAACGGCTGCTTTTGGAAACTGAGTATTATAAGTGTAGCGGAATCACTTTCTAATGTAAAAAATGCTTTAAGACTTCATTCTGAAAATATTCCATTAATTTCGAATTTGTGTTCAGTCCCGTGCCAGACTTGGTAGTCTCTGTCCATTACAAACTACTTTACACCAGAACACTCACATTACAGACCGAAATATGACTAATATACAAGTAATAAATGACTTACTTTCTGAGACTCCAGGATATCGTCACCAGCACCTCATATGTGCAAGTGCCAACACTCCGACCGTCCAGAGTCCATTAACCAACAATTCAGTAGTTGGCAAACTAATAAGACAATATTGATTCAAATTATTTCTCATAAACAGCTCAAACTCCTCATCCATACAAAAACAGAATAAGTTACAGGCATAGGAGAAAATCTGAGATACTGTGTGACACGCATACGCACACGCCTACACCGAAAATTCCGAGATACAACTTTCCAAATATATCACAGGTACAATTTCAGTATTTTAAAACCAGTGATTTTCTTAATACAATTGGACCTAAAATCATACCAAAACTGATGCATACATAGTTACATAAAACTTATGCCCCAACGTGATATGAAGTTACCCACACGAGCATAATCAAACATTATGACGATTACGTAATATACAAGCCCCNTATGCCCCAACGTGATATGAAGTTACCCACACGAGCATAATCAAACATTATGACGATTACGTAATATACAAGCCCCATGGCTTCACCTAAGTATACATATGGCACATTAAAAACTTTATATTTTACAAAAAAATTTAATAAAACAGGTAATAATGCCTATATAATTTTTTATAATGAAACCCTAACACAAAATATGGAGCCCTAAATGCCCATTTTTGGTTTANTAATAATGCCTATATAATTTTTTATAATGAAACCCTAACACAAAATATGGAGCCCTAAATGCCCATTTTTGGTTTAGATCAGAATGGCCCCTTAATACAATACTTATCTTAAATGCATGATGACGCAGATGGGAGCCGAATACTTTGATACGGCCCCAGCCTGGCCATTTTATACATCAGAAATTTACACCTCGTCTCTACCGGGGAAGAAATATCGCAACATTGCGATTTTCGTAATCAGTTGGCCAAGCTGAACTCCTTATTTAAATTGACGCATGTGCATGGAACCAAAAGCAGTCTCTTACTTTTTTCTGGTCTTCGTTATTGTGCGTCTTGCAACTCCGCCGACGCTTGGGGAATGGGAGGAATCAAGGCGCAGTGACGTCATGAATCACGTGATCACCCTGCCTGCAGCGCTAGCGGTGACACTCGTTGCGCCCGGCAGTGTGAATGTTGACGTGCACGAAGACAGCCGGCTGCCGGGCTGCGGTCCCTGCTGNACACTCGTTGCGCCCGGCAGTGTGAATGTTGACGTGCACGAAGACAGCCGGCTGCCGGGCTGCGGTCCCTGCTGGATGGCAGGCCCATTTGTCGGCGTTTGGTGGTCGGATTTTCAGCAAGGATGGCGGGGTTCACAAGCCAGCAGACGAAACCTCCAACTTTATTTAAAGGTAAAGTAACACAATAATGTCCCCTTTTCAGGCTGCACGTAATTATTTCAACCTTGATACGGAATTTTTTCGGTCGTGGCTCGTAGGGTACTTAAGGGAGACGCCCAGACGTCTCGTTTATTTTAGACGAGTCAGTTGAAAACAAGTTGTCCATTATTGTCATATTTGATTTCTTGTTGTCAACATCAGCTATATTAAAATTCAATATCGGTAACAGATACATTTTATCTCGTATATGACGATGATGCCAACTTAATGAACATTCAAGAAATACTTTGAGCTATATGTACACAAGCAATGCCCAGCTGAAGTCAGTGTTGGCAACCTATTTTTTTTTTAGTCCGTTTCGATTAATGTCGGATCCACTGAGTGTCATTACAGACGGAAACATTTCCCCAGAAAATAATCAACTGATATTCGATTATGCCTGTATTAAGGTGCCATTTCGTAATTCTCAAGGAGTGATTTCGGAAAACCACAAAAAACCGAAATTTTGATGGCTGGTTTATGCATTTAACTCGAGCCCCCTTTCCCCTCCACCGTCACACAAAAAAAATGCGAGTCCCATTGTTTTACCACTGCGGATCTCGTTCGGAGCAATCTAATGATTAATCTGCATTTTAATATTCTGAAGTTCTCATGTTTGTATACTAAAGTAAAGGAAAGGCTTACATATGTTGTGAATATCTGATTTTACATAGTAAATTAAAACTAAGGTAATTATTAAGTTTAGGGGCTTTTCTGAAAAATACAAAAAAAAATTCAAAATTATGATATATTTCTACTCTAATAATCATGTAGAACACGAATATACTAGGGGCGTAGATTTAAAATAAGTACAACATATTTAAAAACAATTGAACAAAATTGTGAAATGTGCAATATAGCCAGTTTGTTTAAGTTTCTGAAAGAAACGTCCTAGACCAACAAAAGTTGCATTAATGGGTTCTGCACAGCTTACCTTGTTCATATTCAAGACGGCGTAATGTTAAAATAAGTAGAACATATTTTAAAAACTTGCGAAATATGTTTGTTTGCGTCTATTAACGTCAAAGGAATTATACCAGCCCCCCCTACCTATGAGTCAATTTACCTTATTTTGGTGTGTTTTACGGTTCCTTTAAATCCCCACAATCTTGCATTCGTAGTTTAGTGTAAAACCCAAACATCCTAGGTTAGTGTAAAACACTACAATCCTAGGTTAGTGTAAAATCCAAAAATTCTAGATTAGTGTAAAACCCAATAATCCTAGGTTAGTTTAAAAATGTAAAATAGTGATTCACCCATCGTGGGGTTAGGTTCTGTTAGGTGGGCACATATTACGAAATTAGTCGGATGTTAATGCCCCTAGTATATTCGTTTTCTACGTGATTAGTAGAGTGGAAATATATCATAATATTGAATTTTTTTTTTGTGTTTTTCAGGAAAACCCCTAAACTTAATAATTACCTTTAGTTCCAGTAAGAAGTCGATTATATGGATATTTATAAACGATTTTATTTTGGAAGCCCATTGACAGTCACGGATTTAAAGCTTACAAAGCAGCGTCCATACTTTAAGAGAGGTAGCTGGTCAAAGGGATGGTGATTAACTCCCCAAACTATTCCCCAAGACAGGTCATATAAAGTAATTTGCAGACTCCTGACTAAATTCCGTCCCTGACGAGGAGCTAAGTCCACCCAAGCCTTAAGAAGGATCGAGTTTCAAGTTTCAGCCACCAGCAACGGGCACGGTATCAAGTGTTGAGGAAAACACAAGATTAGCTGCTCTCTCAGATAGCTCAGAAAAACAATTATTTAATGGGTAATTATTCAGAGTAGCGGCTTTTCTGTAAATAAAAGAAAAAATCACCGAAAGTGGTATATTTCCACTCTACTAATTACACAGAGCACGAATTCCCAATACAAACCACAAATACGATAGTGGGGAGGGCTATGAAGATCAGGGAATTTGTGAGGTAAAATCACTAAAATACACCCACAAAAAATACAAAAACACTTAAATTTAACATTTGTCCACCCAATTTCGTAATATGTGCCCACCTTACTTAACTTAACCCTACAATGAACTAATCACTATTTTACATTTTTAATCTAACCTAGGATTGTAGGGTTTTAATTTAACCTAGGATTGTAGGGTTTTAATTTAACCTAGGATCGTACGGTTTTAATCAAACGTAGGATTGTCTGGTGTTAATCTAACTTAGGATTGTAGGGTGTTAATCTAACCTAGTGTTGTGGGGTTTTAATCTAACCTACGATTCTAGTCTAATCTAAGATTTTAGGGTATTAAAGTAACAGTAAAACACACCGGAAGTATATGAATTAACTCGCCTAGGTAGACGGCGGGTAAAATTTCACTGTCCTCGGCCAATTCAACTGTCGTGTACCTTACCTCACTTTACAAAACACCATGATATACTAAAACGTCCAAGTAACACCCGCCCCATAGCCGAATATTACGTACAGAAACGCTCGTACTAGTACCCTCCATTCTACAATAACAAGCCTTCACACGGTCGTTCAGACGTCACAAACCACGTGCACATAATATTCCACCTACCACGAACTGCATTGTATCCCATACAGTGGCGTACTAAGCTATCGTATTCACGTCTGAGGCCGATAGGTAGCGTTAGCACACTTACATGGCTATTCAATATGGCGTCCGACGTAAACAAAGCGCCGAACTGCTCGTACTTTTATCTATTTTATTTAGTTTTATCTTTTAACAAACTTCCGAATAAATAAAAGGTATTTTAATTTAATTTGGGAAACGCCCATTTTGGAAAACGAATGTTGTTTTGCTAGTAATTCTGACACGATTACAAATATTAATAATTATTTAGCGATAGACTTAATTTTAAGTATGAGAGCCGCCCAAACATCTTCACTCCATTTAATTTTGAGTATGTGTAGGTTTAGTTTCATCTGACTTTTGCTATTTGCCGACAACTTTCGAAGCACTCACCACAAGATTCTTCAACCAATAAAGGGGCCGCGGTGGTTAAGTTGTTACACTGCTCGCCTCCTACCAAGGCGAACCGGGTTCAATCCCCAGCTGGGTCACTCCGAATTTTCGCAAGTGAGGATCGTGCCGGACGATGCCGCTGGTCGGCGGATTTTCTCGGGGACCTCCCGTTTCCCCAGTCCTTTCATTCCGGCGCTGCTCCATTCTCACCTCATTTCACTCTCATTGGCTCTCGAGACCTCGTTGTTAAGAGCCGCTCAAAACTCTCAGCTCAACGCAATCCACTCAACCAATAAAGTAAGCTCGCTCAAGTTTTGTTTGTCGAGTCATCAGTATCTTTGAAAGTGCTCCCACGGAGCTAAATTACGTGTAAAATAAGAGCAGCGGCCAACAAAATTACGGCTTGTATACTCGTTTATGAGAGTGAGAATGATAACGCGAATTTCGTATGTTTCTGGCAATTACCGCTTGCTTTGTTTCGCTTTAGCTGTATAAATAAAATAAATGGGAGTTGTCTGAAAATTTAACCACGCAATCACTGTCCAGCTAGCTGCGCTTAATAATACAAAACACCACGGAATTTAGCGTACAGCGAAGCTACCATTGTTTTATCTGCCATTTATTTAAAAGTTGCTTCTAGCTATTCAAGCTACATTTTTTTCACTTCTGTGGCAACGGGTTTTCCTCTCCCGAACACGGAGAAAGAAATAATGCCAAATCCTTTAGCGCTGATGAAACCCATAATAGTTAATATTCCAGTTTGGTCCAAGCAGACTCGAACATACCTAGGCTGTGTCTGAATTTACGTGCCAAAGGCGCTTAGCTGGCTTCGTGCTCTAGAAAAGTACATCTAAGGCTCGACGTCAAATATTCGCTGTTCAAAATCATTGCTAGGGCAGGAATGAACCCTAGAATATTCCCTTCAGCCTAGGTCACTGTTTTCATGCCCTAGATCGTTTTTCGATGCTCTACTGTTCGTCAATGTTTGTTCGCTGTTTATCTTTGGGTGACGAACGGTCTTGGAAAAAACTGAAAACTAGTAAGTACATGAATATTATAAATGGTTTGATGTTTTCTGGCCGTTTAACTCGTTGTATCTCATATTTTTATTTGTAGAAGGGTCAGCGGATAAAATTATTTGCTTGCAAATGAAATCGTAAGTAGATATATAATGAGAGAGCTAGGACTGGGAGTGGGGTGCAGGAGCCCAGAAGTAATATGGCATCTGAAGGAACCAAAATTTTCATCGAAATTTCCGTTTTACAATAAAAAAAAAGCCTCAGTTTCCCTTAAAAACGCCTAAAATTTCCCTTTTCCCTCAAATATCCTTTCTTACCTCAAATTTTCCGCAAAGAATATGTTTTGCACAAAGCAGCTGGCACTTGCACAATCCGGCGGTATCCGGTGGAAATTGAGCAAATGTCAGCCAGATTATGCAATCATTTACAAGCACTTGTCAGGACCATCTACCTTGTCTGAAGAATGTTAGAGTTCATTGGCCCGCCATGCAATATCATGCACTACCTTGTTATAAAAAAAAACCAGTACCGAGTACGTATATGCTAAGGACACCTATACAAATTACACACACATATATGCTAACTGTACATATACTAATCGCACTTATGCTTATCACGCACACGTCACCCACCCCGCCATCTTGCCGTCGTCCCCCGCCATATTGGATTATCACCACGAAACTACCATTCGCGTCAGCTAGAGCATAGCATCAAGGTGGTAGAGCCAAAGACGTATTAAGACCTCCTATAAGAATAGTTGGCCACTATTTCCCATCCACAGAAGCTATAGTCGTCAAATTCATAACATAGGTATTACCCCCGGCGATGAACAGGATGATGGTGTCAAGTACGCCTTAAGCGCTCGTATAAACACAGTTGGTTGCCATTTCCCACCCGCCGATTCTATAGCCACCAAATTCATATCATAGGCATCAACTCCGATGACAAACAGGGTGGTTGGGACAAGTACACTTTAAGCCTTCTTATAAGCATAGTTTCCCGAAATTTCCCACCGAAGGAAGCCACGACCATCAAATTAATACCACAGACATCACTTCCGACTGCAATCAAGGAAATAAGGACAAGTATGTCTGAAGCCCTGTTATAAGCTTTCTGACCAACTAATGTTGGTCAGAATTTCCAAACCTTTGAAATTCGGAAACATGCAAAAATCGTCCACGCATTTAAAGAAAATAAAGGTATACATACAAGTGAGTTTCAGAGTTACCATTCAATGTAGGAGTGTAAAGTCTGAAATAGCACACACATACGCAGGTCGGAGGCTCAACATATATGACAAATCCTAGTGCATGTGAAATATTGTGGAAGTGGCATAGTAGTCACATCAGGTAATACTAAAACAATGCTCCAGGGTATATTAGGGACACACCTGACAAGATTATATCTTGCAGTGCGCTGCTGGAAACAAATAACTTAAAAGCAATAACATTCAACTATGAAAACATAGACATTTCGATCAATTGTGAGAATAATATAGATGCGGGTATGGAATGGCAATGCGCTGTACTCCAACGAGACAACATTTTTCGAGCGCACTGCCAACATGTAGTGGACTGCACGTGGTATAGACAATGTTACATATTCTATATGCAACCAAGCTGGCGATTTCTCCCGAGGAAGTAGTTGAATTTGCCAAAAATCAAGACATAAAACCTTTGCATGCTCCATAATGTGTAGTGACCCGCCCCATCCCATCTGTCAGTCAGTCGTCAGTCACAACCGATCTGCAGACCTGTCTCCGGCTACGGTGAGTGCACCAGTTCCAAAACTATCCAGCACCAGCAGCAAGTTTAAGACTGTCAGCGTGAGCAAACGTGTGACCTCTCGCAGAAAGAAACCGACCGTTCTATCTGCACCAGATTTGAACAAATATACAGATGAACTGTGGTTTACAAATACGAGCATCGACGTGCCAAATACCTGTAGAAGTCCTTTTTCACTTACAACAGACTTGTCAGTACAAAAAACGCAATAACATTTGTAAAATAGACAAATTTTTAACTGTCATGTGAGTGAGGACAGGTTTGCTTTTTATACATAAAATTACTTTCTTCAGAGTTATCTACGTAACCCGGTTAGTCAGTGGTATTGGCCTAAAAGACGCAACGCTGTTGTAGTGACAGGGCAGCACTGATGACAATCCATGCATTATTCGGTTACGAGAAAGGGGTACTCAAGTGGAGCACTTAGTTTCTGAATAATGTATTATTGGGCAATTAGCCTGTAACAACTGGAAGCACCCTCGCAGTTATCAACTCTACAAAGCGAGTTTGTATAAGTTAACGAGGTGAGTTTTCAATATATGCATGTCGAAAGTAGGGAGGGGCCGCGGTGGCTCAGCGGTTAGACAGCTCGTTTCCCAGCAAGGCAAACCATGTTCAATCCCCGCCCGGGTCGCTCCCGGATTTTCGCAAGTGGGAATCGTGCCGGACGATGCCGCTGGTCGTCGAGTTTTCTCGGGGATCTCCCGTTTACCTCGCCATTGTATTCTGGCACTCTAGGAAGTAGGATAAAAGGTTGCTTTAAGTAATTTGTGAAAACTACTAAGTTTTCCAGATGTTGGATTCCTGCAGGAGGGCAACACTATTACCCGATGGCGTTGCAATGTCGTGAAATCGGAGTGCAAGTAACACACACCAACAAAGATTATTTAGTCGCAGNCTCCCGGATTTTCGCAAGTGGGAATCGTGCCGGACGATGCCGCTGGTCGGCGAGTTTTCTCGGGGATCTCCCGTTTACCTCGCCATTGTATTCTGGCACTCTAGGAAGTAGGATAAAAGGTTGCTTTAAGTAATTTGTGAAAACTACTAAGTTTTCCAGATGTTGGATTCCTGCAGGAGGGCAACACATTACCCGATGGCGTTGCAATGTCGTGAAATCGGAGTGCAAGTAACACACACCAACAAAGATTATTTAGTCGCAGTTTGTCATTCTTATTCACGTACTACAAATCTGTATGTATGCGCATTTCATACACAGTGACCATATGGTAACAAAACATAACTTAAGAAATAAAAAATTCTTATCTGTACCGAACACAAACATTGCAGGTTTTCAGAAAAAGCCAGGCTGATCTGAAGTTACTGTTCTACTATTGGCTACAGATGACAACGAAGAAGCTACTTTCGAGTTCTCCAGTCACGTACGTGCGGGTTTTATTCGGAATACGTCAGATGGTTTCTGATAATCCCTTTCGTTGTGAATTTTGGGCTCCGCTCTCACTTCACCATTCGAGGGAGGGGAGATACAGAAAGGACGTGCGTATTAAATACACACAGAACATGGTAGAAAACCGGAATTTTGAGGGAGAAAAAATACAATCAATCTGAGATTTTCAGAGGATCACAAAAAGTCTTTCTGTTTTTTTTG
>NQII01006871.1:67174-78302 GCA_002778355.1 Clitarchus hookeri | reverse complement strand
AGATGGCTTGGCCGTGAGGGGAACATTCTTACTACTTCGAGATAAATTATAGTTTCGAACGTAAATGCGCAGCCTCGCACCCTCCATCTTTCCGGTCCTTTCCCTCCTTTTCTTCGGTCGCTGCCAACAACTAAATACCCACACCGACTTTCTTCTTAGTTCTCCTTTCCTCTTTCACCGCAGGTGTTCTCCTTCTTGACATTTCAAGGCTTCTAATCGGCTGGAACATTTAACTATAACTCGAAAAAACATTGGCCAGAGCCAGCTTATTCTACATTTCTTTCGGTTCATTTTCCTTCCTTGCTTCCTACATCCACTGAATATTTTAATTAAAGGAAGGGAAAATAATTGCTTTTAATTCGTTCGTAGCACAGAGCTACTTTCGTCTATCTCGGCTGCAGTCTTGCTTTGTCCTTTCAGGTTTGAGGGAGGGCTGAAATGCAGTCCTCCATTCCTCCTCCAAGTTCGCACGGAGCGGAGATCCGCAAGGGTGGCCACAGGTTGTGATGCGCCAGAGCGGACGTTACCTCAGCTTGCCCCACACCGGCTCTATTTACGAAAGGTCTGGCGACCTCGTAGGCCAAGGCAGGGCGCCAGTGCTTTGAAGAACCTGTTGAACCATGGCTACGACATTTAGTAGAGCTCTGCCATACTGGCCGTACTGCAGAATGACATTCGGACGTGGCTGATTAAATAACAGTATACAGGACTGGAGGATCTCGCAGACACATCGATGGGCTGTCAGTAAATCCTACACAAACCACCACATAAGTTCTGCAGTCGTAATTAATTGCCGGCAACGCCATAACGACAATAATATGACCGCTTTGTCGATTCACAATATGCACCGGATGGTTGTGCCATATGCGTCCATTACTACATCCTAAAGTGAAGTGTGACCGCCTCCAGTGAGCAAGTTCTCTGCAACATACACGACGTGCTTGACAGTGAATCAACGTCATCGACAATATGTGCGCAGAGAACTCAGTGACTGTAGTCTAACGTCATTAAATCGCTGTCAGGGTCCTCGGGGGAACTGGCGACGCTAGTCTTGACCACAAAGATCTCACGACCTGTGTGGTTGCGTTCGGATGCGTTATNTCCTCGGGGGAACTGGCGACGCTAGTCTTGACCACAAAGATCTCACGACCTGTGTGGTTGCGTTCGGATGCGTTATCGCATATCGCCAGGTGTTGCTATCTTAAAGTTCTGTGGTGCAACGACGGACACCATAATCTGGTCTACCAGACTTCATTTCCCCATACGGTAATCAGTAGCAGGTCCATGGTCCTCATGACGGGCTATGCACCTAGTCAACTAACCCGACCTCGTTTATGCTCGCTATACAGGCCCCGTTCAAACAAGTCCAAATACTCATATTGTGCTTACCATCGATGGTCTGGCATCCTCTGTGGTCATTTGTATTCGATAGCTGCGTCAACTATGCTCTCACTGTCTGTGCAGTGACTTCCCTGTCTTGTGTTTCATGTAGAGACGGCTAGGCCACATGGTCCTGCGACATTATTCTTGCGTCACCATGTCTCCGTGAGTAGTAGGAGTGCTACACATGGACAACATGTTTTGTTCCTGGGACATTGCTTTGTGGGCGCTACACTTTTCTATACAAATTTTCCTACTGACCTTGTTTAAATTTCTGAGACAGATTACGGTTTAAGTGTATCCAAGTAGTAGCTCAATGCTTTACGTCACTCTAACGGAATTGTTCGCGACTACATTACATCGTCTGAAATTAAAACTTAATTTATTGTAGAAGACTCGTAACGCCTGCAGATGGGCAACGCTCATAACATGCAAGGTGATAGAGTAGTATAAAGAAAGTGTTCATTTCAGTTATACATATGATAACTTACATGGCTGTAATTGATGTGAATAAAATCAATTATTAAAATATTTGCAAACAAATTTTATTACACACAACTAGAGTAATTGTTATAGTGGTCTTGCCTGATTTTTTAAAATGTTTTTCCCAGAGCATCCAGAATTGAAATATATTTAAATTTTGGTTGGAAATAGAATCATATGAATTGAATTCTTAAAAATATTTAAATATGAAGTTTTGGCAAAATATATTTGACAGTGTTACAAAATATATGCATTAGTATTGTTACATAACGCCTGAGGGGCGGATCCGAGTTCGTGAGGGATGGAGGTCTTAATAAAGTAAAATAACTAAGTTATATTTTTTATTTACTCACACAGTTATTATGTACAGCATTAATTTACGTATATCTACTATTATTCTTTTTATTTCTCAGTGAGCACAATATTTAATGTATGTTTCAAATCTAATTAACATCCTTCTTAATGCCCCTGTTTGGTTGTAGTCAATTAACTCCTACTCATGATTAACACACACACACAGACTCACGTAAATAGTCCAATAGTCCAGCCTGCCGGTCGTACTCGTCACTGCTCTGATGCTTGCAGTCGCAGATTTCCCTCCTGCTGGTCACTTCCGGCGCTACTAGTTTCTCTCATCGCTCGTCGTCTCTCTCTTAACGTCGCACGATCGCTTAGAATCCCGACGCTCATAAACTCCTAAACTCTCAGCTCCACTCTACTGCCGGCTCGGAGGCCCGACGCGCTTTTATAGTCGCTGGCCTTGACCTGGAAGGTTCGCCGCACTCCGAGTCATGCTGAGAGAAAAACTGCCTGTAAACCTTAAATTCTTCAGATACGCGCAGAAATTCTATCCGCCGAAGTCAGGAGCGCGTGAGCCGCCAAAGGGTTTATCTAGGCGCCATGTGGAAGATTGTGTGGCGGTACGTCTTTATAGCTTGAAACCTTGATAGGATTATCGCTCGCCTGTCATTCAAACTTTACTTTATGACTCGCCGCCCGGTATCGTATCACTACTCTACCCTCCACACACTCTTCGCTCGCTCGGGTGAAGCAAAGCACCGACACGTAGCAGTATTTCCTATGCAACATATATTGTACTCCTCTGTCAATTTTAGTAGTCTGTGTAGTACTTTTTAAAGAGTTCTGAATGTTGTAAAGTAGGGTGCAGTCCTCCATTGGAGTTGACTCCAGTTCTACATTGACTTAAAGCTGTAACCATGTTAATGATGTGCAAATGCGTGTAAATCATATGGGAAGTGTTCACTTGACCCCTTGTTGCTCCAACAGCAGAGGCAGGAGTGAATATTGCAGATCAAGCGAAACGAGATGAGGCGACCATAAAAATGAATCAGGTCAAATCACTATATACGCGCTCTCAGATAACAGCTCCAACATGGCAATTTATTGCGTTTTCCGAAGCGATCCATTTTTGTTAATTATTGCTTTGTCATAACTCTCCTGCATACAATATATCTCTTGCGGGTACTTGGACACTTTTTGCTTCGGTCGTTACGTTTTCAGGACTGATGATAATTTTTTCCGTCAAAGTGTCTTAAATTCGCATTTTCGCGGCAGTTAAAGACTGCACGAAATAAATTAACTTAAAAATCTCACTTCATTGAATCGTGAAAATTATTTCGGCCCCTTATTTTACTTCCAGATAAAATCTCTTTTTCGAAGCGTTAACAAACTAACTGCACTGTCAAAAATTTATTGCACTTTTTTGCAGGCGTTATTTTTTAAATTTTTAATTATTTTACCTGTATTTAACGTAATATTGTGTTACCATCTATTTAATTTGTACTGCATATAAGCATATATTATGCTGACCGTTTAAAACAAGCAGATGAAAAGTTTTTGTAAAAACGCAAAAATGTTTTTGTAATCTCTCGTTAAAACATCTCAACATTACATAGATATGTTTCCTTGTATATGTAAAATTAAATTTGTTTCTGCGTTTGAGGCCGAGAAGCGCGGGAACGACGAAGGCTACATTACCACGCACATCAAGTGCGCCATCGCCGCTACGGGCATAGCTCTGAATTAGCACGCAGTGTTGCCGTCGTGCTGCGTTTGCCAATGGGACTTTAAGCCGCGGTTCAATTTGGTTACCCAAATAATTTATGAGACAGTATCTTTAGAAAGACGCTTTTATCTGAGCTGGAGTGCTCCAAAATTGTGTTTTTAATTGTGACCGGTGTCTTGAAAGTAATCGACAGACAGAAAATTGAAACGTGTGTTATTTTTGTAAATCGTAATGTTTCGTAAAAAAAATATATGTATTTCTAACATACTTCAACACAGATAAAGCGGCAGGCAGGTGAGTCCACCAAGAAATATTTAGCCATCTTTACGAGGGATTCGAACCCAGGACTGCTTACTCAGTCAGCTGGCGTCCTAGTTAACAACGCCACAAAGGTCGGTTATTAAACTGAATAATTAAAAGTAATATTATTCAGATTTATTAAGACTGAGGAAACTCAGAGTGAGCAGGTAATTTAAGGCATACAGCTGTATGTGACTTCTTACTTATTCCACTAAATAAGAAAAGATCATAGACATTTGATCAAAAATATTTCACAGTAATATTCAGATTGTTGAATGTGCGTGCCTTTTAATTTTTTTTTAAATTTAATTGATTTGTTGTAGCGATGCGGTAATAATACGATACATGTACTGTATGCCAAATAGGTTTCTCGATTACATTAGTATTCGTAGCCTTTCCACGGAGTTTAAACGTGCTTTATGAATTTGTTTATTAAAATGATATTTGGTATAGAAAATACCTTTTATTCGGACTGAATGCAGAAGAAAGAGGGTGTAATTACACTAGGTTCACTATTTATTCTTTCGTAATAGCTTTTCGTAACGAGGGCGCCGCGAATTTCGCTTGTTTACAAAACTGGCCGCAATTATGAAGTTTTTGATGACTCAAAAGCACAGATCAACGCGACCTTAGCGAGACACGTGATGAAAATACTGCTAGCTGAGCAGAAATAAATGAGTAATGCTGATAACATTAATAGCTCTTCTTGGACGTTGTTGGTAAAGCATATTCATTCCTTTGTACCATTTTTATTCCTTTAATTTCCAATGTTTTGTCTGCTTTGTTCTGGAATTATTTCGACGCGTGCAAAAATCCCTAATTATAACTTTACCTTTTTTTTCTTTTCTTTTTTTTTCCATATTTATGGTACTGACTGCATCCAGTTTTGTTGAGTCACCTCCAATAAGTGCTTGCGAGAATGAAAATTCTTTCGAAAATGTAATCTCGCAAATTGTTATACTTCTCTGTAAAATACAACGTTTATGAAACATAAATTATTATATTTTTTCTGTGCTTATAAATTAGAGGAATGAATTTGTTTATTAACGAAAATAGTGCCATTAAAGTAATTTCTGTTCTTAAATGATCCATTATTAACATAGATATTATGGTTTCTTTCTTACTGTCAATAAACCCCTGCCTTTTAGGTTCAACACTCCAAAATGATGTTTTTAATAGTTTTTNATGGTTTCTTTCTTACTGTCAATAAACCCCTGCCTTTTAGGTTCAACACTCCAAAATGATGTTTTTAATAGTTTTTAATAGTTTTTTACAAACGAAGAAATTTCGTAACCATGGTAAAAGTGGGTGTGAAAATTTTTTCGTTAAGAGAACGTTATAACTAAAATTATTTCCCCGGTTTTCTCCAAAAATTATATTACATAGGAAAATTAGAAGTGATGATATATGTATTTAGGCTTCCAATAGAGACAAAAAGTGTGTTATTTCTGTAACGACAAACAAACTTTTGACTTTTTATTCTAGTTTCAGTGAAAGCAATTTTGAAACTAATAAACTTTGACGCGTCATAAACGAGATGTTTTTCGCCTCGATTCCGTTACAAGACGTTTCGCATTATCTTATATTTTATTGAGGAAAGCGCACCGATATAACTAATATGAGTTCGTTCGATTTAATGTGCGGACAATAGGACGCAACAGCTTATAATTGACACTGCCTATGATTTGTCTTGCATGTTCCGGTTAANATGGTTTCTTTCTTACTGTCAATAAACCCCTGCCTTTTAGGTTCAACACTCCAAAATGATGTTTTTAATAGTTTTTTACAAACGAAGAAATTTCGTTACCATGGTAAAAGTGGGTGTGAAAATTTTTTCGTTAAGAGAACGTTATAACTAAAATTATTTCCCCGGTTTTCTCCAAAAATTATATTACATAGGAAAATTAGAAGTAATGATATATGTATTTAGGCTTCCAATAGAGACAAAAAGTGTGTTATTTCTGTAACGACAAACAAACTTTTGACTTTTTATTCTAGTTTCAGTGAAAGCAATTTTGAAACTAATAAACTTTGACGCGTCGTAAATGAGATGTTTTTCGCCTCGATTCCGTTACAAGACGTTTCGCATTAGCTTATATTTTATTGAGGAAAGCGCACCGATATAACTAATATAAGTTCGTTCGGTTTAATGTGCGGACAATAGGACGCAACAGCTTATAATTGACACTGCCTATGATTTGTCTTGCATGTTCCGGTTAACNTTTAATGTGCGGACAATAGGACGCAACAGCTTATAATTGACACTGCCTATGATTTGTCTTGCATGTTCCGGTTAACGATCATTTGCAATTCCTAATGCTATTCGTACAGATCATAGTCAGAGAAAATACTGTGTCATGGGACGGGTGGAGATGTGGTGGAATGGGAAAACATGCTCATCGATTACCGGAAGTGGTTTATATTATTACCCATAGGCCTGGGCGTTGCCAGAATTCTAACCAAGAAAATGGGCAAAATTTATCAATGTAATGAGTGAGATTTATTCAGTTAGTTTATTAGATTAATTTTCGTACAAGAAACTTGTACTTAATTGATTCGTGGAATGCAAAGTATAATAACTCAACAGTCCGTTCACAGTTACTTCCAACGTTTCTTAAGCCCTGCTAAAGTTATACTTCTAGGATATTCCTCCGCTTAGCCGAAGTTATGAAATCACACCATACGGACAACGCACCGCATTCGTGCGCACCGAGATTAATAATATTCTGCATACGAACTATTTCTTTCTAGGAATTATCAACACACATTTATTTATATTAATTATAAGTTAAATATTCTAGTTTGAAGATAGAATAAAGATAATTTTTCAATTTAATAAAAAGTAATGTACTTTAATGTTAGCGCAATTATAACACGCTCGTGATACACGGCATATTTAAGAAACCACCAAACACGCCACAATTCTAAAAGTGTAAAAATATCGCGAATAGTTTTTATATTATGTTTTTGTATTTTAATTATTGGTTTTGTGTGTTAAGGGTGGAAACGCACTACCCACTGCATCCCTCTTGCATAACCCTGGCTGCTTCCATGACAGGAAGCATGAGAGGCCACTCATACAGCCCTACGAAATCGGGATATATGGATGAGATGGAGTGAGGTGACGCACGGTCGCCTTAGTAGGAGGAACCACGGTGGCCAAGCGGTTAGACTGCTCACCTCCCACCTAGGTATTTATGGTCAGTTCGGGTAAATCGGACGGTTTTGATGGTTTATCTGGTGGGTTAAGTCTGGTTGAATGATTAAGTTGGTCCAGTTGGCCTTGTTGGTTGGCTTTGCCAATTGATCATTTTCATTGATCAGTTTTGATGGATGGTATGATCTGTTGGTTTGTTGACATGGCCGGGTTGTTACCACGGGTGGGTATAGATTTTTGGTGTGGTCAGCTGTCATGGGCAGTATGTTTTCTTGGTGGTGGTCAGTCGGTATTTATGTTTCTCTTGTAGGTTGGTCGGTGCTGATATCAGTTTGTGTTGTCGGCCGGCCTTGTTGGTTGGTAACTTATATGCATGTTGGTATGTTTGCGTGTAACATATAGGATGAGTATAAAAGAATACCCCGAATTTGAAGGTCTATAATATCAAAACCAAACAACCTACTATCTTGGTTGACCAATCACATGAACCGTGGAACTGTNGAATTTGAAGGTCTATAATATCAAAACCAAACAACCTACTATCTTGGTTGACCAATCACATGAACCGTGGAACTGTGAAGTTTGTTTACCACACATTCATAAACGTTCAATGTGACCACCACGAGCGGCCCGAACGACATATACGCGATAATANAAGTTTGTTTACCACACATTCATAAACGTTCAATGTGACCACCACGAGCGGCCCGAACGACATATACGCGATAATAAAACTCGTTCCACACTATTGTCAGCATGTCCGGTGTTATGGTTTGGATGACGTCCATAATTCTCGTTTTGAGGTCGTCAGTGTTAGCCGGCAATGATGGATGAAACACTCGCCTCCCACCTCGGCGAAACGGGTTCGATTCCCGGCGGAATCACTCCTGTATTTTCGCATGTGGGAATCGTGCCGGACGATGCCGCTGGTCGGTGTGTTTTCTCGGAAATCTCTCGCTTCCCTGGGCCTTGTAATCCGGCGCTGCTCCATACTCACCTCATTTCACCCTCATCTGCTCTCAAGACCTCGATGTTAAGAGTCGCCCTGATCTCTCCTCTCCACTATGAAACGTGCAGAATCGATGTTCATATGCCTACTACGCAGTTGGTTACCGTTTCTGGCCAATCGCACGAGCCGCGCGCGTGATAATCGTAGACAGACGAGCAGCAGGTTGAGCCGTCGTTTAAGACGTTACGGCCGTTCACACTGAGTGTTTTGGCTGTTACCGTGTCTTGAGAAAGAACAAGGCATTTTAATTACTTTTTACACGTCGTTCGCAATTTCATCAATTAGACGAGTTCACGAGAGGTTTCATCGTAGGTATCCGCACTGCCGAACACAACATGATGCCACAACCAAAAGTTGCATTTGGCAACAGTGGTCCTAGGAAAAAAATGTGCACCGTCGTAGTACGACTGGTGATCGGGGAGACGGACGTCAGAGCACACAAATCGTCACATCAGACGTCATGCCGTAACGCGGCCACAATCCATGACTCGCGACATTTTACGTAGTGTGCAGGATGGTTTGGATGCTCCTATATCAACACGGGCCGTGTCGCAACGATTGGCTGAGGCACGTTTTATGTCCAGCTGTCCTATGCGAAGGCCATCCTTAACAGCGAGCCATTGTCATAATTGCTTATACAGAATTGAACTGAACTCTACCGACAAACTTCGGCAGGCGATTCCTTATCAAAAAATAGTTATAAAATATGTACACGAGATATAGACTAAGTCTATTCCGAACGGGTGAAACCCGCCTTGAAAATGTCGTTGAAGCAGATGTCTTTTGCTATTAACACAGCCAGAATGAACGATAAATGTCTGAATTTTTTGATGCTGCACTATTAAACGACGAAGTGCAAAGCACAAAAGTATGCGCTAAAATATCAACACCCATCCATGAAAAGTGAGGGGTTGGCAGCACATCTGTGCAAATAAAATGTAACTCTTATCACTTTGTTTGTTTCCTGTGGATTTATAATCTACCGTACATTGTGAACAAAAGTTCCATCTTGTGTTTTTAACCTAACTGCCGCCATTTACGAGAAATTAATTCATAATATTCCGACAGTGAATCTCAACGTATGGCACATAGTAACACATTTGCTGTTGGTGCGTGGTGTTGCTGTTTTAAATGACACCATGTAATGTTGGAATAAGTCGTGTTTAATGTGTTATCCACACCTTCCCCAACAAACTATCGCTGACATGCAAGTAGCGCCCGTGGAGGCGCAGTGGCCACACTGCTCGCCTTCCACAACGACTAATCGGACTCGATTCCCGGCGGAGTCGACACGAACATTCATATCTGGGAAACGTGCCAGACGTTACCATTGGCCAGTTTGGGGGGGGGGGGCACAACCGTTTCACCACTATGTAATTACGCCTTTACTCAATCTCCACCCCACGTGACATTCAATTAATTTCTCGAAAACTGTTTGTTCACCTTATGCGGTAGATTACAAATCCACAGGAAATAAACTAAGTGGTACAGTTACATTATTATTAGCACAAATATGGTGCCAACTCCTCCCTTTTCATGGATGGAGGTTGATATTGGAGTCCACATTTCTGTGCTTTTTACTTCGTCGTTTAATAATGCAATATCCAGAAACTAAAGACATTTATAGTTCAATCTGTCTGTGTTACTAGCAACAAAAAACATCTGCTGCAACTATACTTTCAAGGGTGGTTACACCCCTTTGGAATATACGTAGGGTAAAATTGGTCGTGTGCATATTTTCGACATATTTTTTTTGATGAGGAATCACCTGCCGAAGTTTGTCGGTAGAGTTTAGTTCCATCCTGTATATGAGTTTAACCAGAGCTCCGCAGGGTGTAGAATGGAATAATGTCATCTGTCTCTGTCTCACCAATGATGATCACCACGCGAGGGTCTGACGACGATGTTTCCATCGGGCTGATTCCTCTGCCATTGCAGGGTGCCACACAGCCCGTCAACGTGCTGTCATGGCGTGTGGTGCTATCAGAGCCAACAGACGCTAGCCTCCTAGTACGCATTAAGGGCACGTCGATGGCACGCAGCTACGTTGATGTACTGCAGCCCGTGGCAATGCCGTGCCTGCAGGGCATCCCAAACGCATGTTGTCAGCAGGATAACGCCCAGCCACATGCACAGACCCGGTTGAACATCGGTTGATTACCATCCCACCCCTACGAAATGAAGATGAAGTTGTGGACTAGGAAAAACAATACATGGTCAACGATACCACAGAACATTATTCGGATCGTCGTCAAATCGATGTCTTGTCGGGTTTAGCAATGTATCGCCGAACTTAGTGGCCCCACTACTTGCTGATTATCTTATATTTTAGGCCACTGAAGTCTTGTATTTATGGAAAAAAAAATTGTTTTGCACCCGTTTGACTATCTATGCGTGCAGTTCGGTCTGTTTTTGAGCTTTCCTTCATTGTGTGGAATTTTGGTATTTTATCTGCCAGGGAATGTACAAAGTAATCACTTTCGTCTTCGCATATTGTTATCTAGTCTTAATGTGGCGCTACTGAATTTCGGTCCAGTGCAATGTCAGGTGAGTAAATTCAGGAATGCAAGAAAGGTATATAAATGTATGCATGTGTGTGTGCACACACATGCACATATATTTACATATCTCTGGCTGTTACATATTCCGTAATAAAGCTTTTAGCCCAGTTGTAAAACATTGTTTTCTTTATTCAATTTAGTGCATTGAAAAGTAGCCGAATAATAAATATATACCCAAATTAGTCAAAAATACAAAAAAAAAAAAAAAAAAA
>NQII01006871.1:17670-67158 GCA_002778355.1 Clitarchus hookeri | reverse complement strand
AAAAAAAAAAAAAAAACATGACAGAATTTTATTGGGAAGAAGGTGTTATTGAGCATAAACACTGTATTTTTACGATTATGAAAACTGAAACGTTAATGTATAATGAACTTACTGTGTAGAGATGTGCACATGTTGTTAAAATATTGGTGAGTTCACGCTGTTCTTTCACAAAGGCAATAGAGAACATTAATAAAACTCCATTTTTTTTTTTTTGAAGTACTAAAACTTNAATTTTATTGGGAAGAAGGTGTTATTGAGCATAAACACTGTATTTTTACGATTATGAAAACTGAAACGTTAATGTATCATGAACTTACTGTGTAGAGATGTGCACATGTTGTTAAAATATTGGTGAGTTCACGCTGTTCTTTCACAAAGGCAATAGAGAACATTAATAAAACTCCATTTATTTTTTTTTATTTTGAAGTACTAAAACTCTTTTGAGCCACAAAAAAAATTATATATGTAATTTCGTAGAAAGCATACTAAATGTGCAATACCCACAAATACATTTCCGATGCAATTGGAAAGTTGGTTTTTAATGCTATATAAATAAAATCAGTACCGAAAACCTTATACATGAACATCGGCTCTCAAGACCACCATGTTTAAGAGCCTTCTAAATCCCTTCACTCACTTACTCACCCTTATACATGACATTTTCAGAAACCCCTCCTCTTCACGGCTTCTGTAAGATACAAATGAAGGCTAGATTACATTTGTACATTCGAACTATTATAATCACATTATAAAACTCATATGGGTGCTCAGATTAGATAAGCAGTAAACATGAAATCCACTGCACAGTAACGCATATTCGCTACAGTCATGATAATTTTTTTTCTCTGATTTTACTACAATATTTCTTTTAATTTGGATTATAAACAGGTCGACGTTCACAACATACATGCAAATTTGTCAAAAAATGAAATGCTTAATTATCGTTATAATATTCTTTCTATACTGTAAACATAACTCCAATTTCGCCTGTTCGTGTTTGCAATTTCTTTTCAAACATTATGGAACCTGCAGTACAAACTGGCGTGAATGTAAATATGCCTTTTGGTTGCTACGCATTTTAGCGTAACCCACAGTTACGCCCTGTTTTATTTATCTTTCGAGTTGTATTCGGATGAAAAATAAACGTATTGGTGCAGTGTGCTTGTGGCTTTTTCTATATACTGACCGGAGAATTCAAAGGAAACCTTGATTAATACAGATAAATATTTCATAACTTTTCATTTTTAAAACCTAATAAAGACCAGTGCATTCTTTATATGAGCAAGTGAGGTGATACTGAAGTCAAACAAATATTTGAAGAGACGTTCAAAATAAATAATCAAAAAAAGGACAAAACCAGATAAATAAAAATACAGGCAAAACAAAAGGCTGTAAGTGATTCTTTAATGCTTGCACGGTCTTCAACTTCAATAGCAAGTTATATCTCTTCCAAATACTAAGGAAAGTGCCGTGTTTTATAAGAGAAGGTTAACCGTTTATAATTTTGCAGTTAATAACATCGACACAAACGATTGATTTCGTTATACTTGGAATGAAACTGTGAGCAATAGGGGATCATCAGAAGTTGCTACGTGTGATTATATGTCCTCTGGAAAACTTGAACACAAGGATAAAACCGTTGCACTTTGCAAACAGTTTTGGTGGAAAAAATATAAATACTTAGTCTCAGCAATGCTTCTTTACGAAGTTCATTACAATTCATCTCTAGGAGAAAAATTGTATTTTTTTCGAACTTAATAATGAGCAGAGTAAGGGATTTGGCTCGTAGTGCAAAAGCATATGCGATCAAAGAGGCAGGTGATATTTTTATACCGTATCTGCTTATCCCATCTTTCACCTGGCTAGCAGAAAGAAACCATAAGTTGTGCGTGACATGTGTAATATAGTGACTTTCCTTGACTTTAACGAATTTACAAAAGACGTGCGCATTCATTCGGTTAAGTGTAAGAGAAAGCAAGTTGTCTTAACATCGCCATTTAATAAAGTCAAAAATAAATTTAAAAAAAAAAGTGCTGATGGGACCGATGAGACAATTAAAAGAACGGAAATTACAGAACTGAGAGTAAAGAAAACTGACAGAAAAAAAAATTTTCTTCAAAAAACATCCTTAGGGCAGATCGTACAAATGTCTTTCACTGAAAATGCAACGTGCAGAGGCCTTAAGAAACGAGGTACACCACTTTGTGGAGCCACCAAAACAGTCCATCAAGAAATATCAGAGTCTGCTATCCTTGCGTAAAAGACCAACGCGAGTGATATGATCCGAGACCCACAAAGACTTTTAGAGGTAACTTCCACACGAAGACCAATGATTGTCATCAGAAGGTCAGCGATAGAAGTGCTAGTTACAGTAACATGATGTTTAGACTAACTTCCTTCTAAAGATAGTCTTATGAAATCACAAACCCACAACCCTTATAACCTTTTCACCAAACTCGGTATACATAATAGTAATTAGTAAGGACATCCGATATATATGTTCTTGTAACGTACCTTGGGCTTATTTTCGAAACGGCGGCCATTTCAACCACTGTTAACCAAATTTTGTATATTGACAGTTCATCATGAAAATATGTATTTATGAAAGGTATATTTTTGTTAGTCTGGAAAATAACATTGCATGAAAAATAGATCTTTTGCATTATATCTCGGAAGCTACTTAACATATTCCCGCGAAATTTGGCATATGCACTTTTAATTGATAATGTACTTATTTTTAGAATGGTGGCCATATAAATAATTTATGTTCATTTGCTATATCCACCATACCATTTGAACTTGGTATGCTGAAAGTATCTGTTACAAGCATTAAATGAGCCTCTTTTCTTCGCCATTGTTTGATATAGCACCACGTGGAAAAATTACCTTGTTTAAGTTATATCTTAGGAAACAATCAAACTATTCCTACCAAATTTGGTAGAGATGTATTACTGACGCAGGCCATGCAATATGGTATGTTTTGAGTGGGTCAGTTACTCATTTTAAAAATGGCTGTCTTATAGGCCTAAACATTTTAGGTTCAATTGCTATATCTACGAAACCATGGAACCAACTTTAACTTAACTTTCTGTGCTATAAATATATATTACATAAATCAAATGTGTCTAAACAGAGCATCTCTTATCGGCCTTTTTGTAAGATAGTGAGACACAGATAAATAACGTTTTTGTTATACGTCGTTAAACAACCGATTTCTACCAAATTTTTAAATAAATAATATTACTGTAGGCCACTGAAACTGACATGTTTTAAGTTGTCCAGACACTTATTGTCAAAATGGCGGCTATATAAACATTTTAACCTACTATATTATATCTACGAAACCGTGTAACCTAATAAAACTAACTTTTTATGCTGGCAGTATAGGTATATTACAACAATCAAATGCGTCTTCTCAGAAACTCTTTTTTTTCCTAAGAAAGCATCAAATGAGCTAATAGCTATACTTTTCGGTATGCCGTTTTGGAAGATGGCATAACATGAAAGTTAAGCTTTTATATTCTACCACGGGAAATAATTAACTGATTATTCCCACCAAATCCATGCGACAAGTTATACTTTTGTAGTCCATAAAAAAATTATACGACTTAAGAGGGTGGTCCCATATTTTCAAAATAACCTCAATGTAATCATTTTTTTTAATGTTACATATTCCAAACAACTTCATCCGAACATTATATGTTGGCAGTATCTATGACAAAAATCATACACGTTAACACGTACCCAACTTTTATCTCCACCATTTATGAATATAGCAGCAGCTGAGAAAAGTATGCGTCCAAGTAGTGATATGGCAGGCGATGTAAAATTGCATGTTAAAAAGGGGTCAGACAATTTCTAAATTGATTAAATCTAAATTAGTTTACATTAGTTTCTTAAATCTATTAAATAATTGAACAAACTTCATCCGAACTTTGTATGCTGAAAGTATGAAATATGACAACAGAAAGCCTCTTCCACCTGCAGTTTTGTAAGACAGCGGTAGGTGAGGAAATTGAATGTTTAAGCTATATTTCGGAAACGGTTCAAATTATTTCACACCAAATTTTACACACAAGAAGTGCCACAGTAGACTTACATAATTTAAATTGGTCCGAAACTTATCTTAAAAATGGTGACCATACAAATAATTTCAATAAATTTGTCATTTCTATTTAACCAAATTCAGCCACACTTTGTAAACTAACAGTATGTATTAGAAGCATCATATATGTCTACATACACTCTTTTTTTTTTTTTTTTAGGAACTTTTGCACGATAGCCCTAAATGAAAAATAAATTTTTGTGCCATATCTTGGGAACTAATCAACTGATTTACACCGAACTTTTCACACAAGTAGCCTTATGGTATGCTATGTAACCTAATATGATTTAGGTGGCAAAGGCGCTTATTTGCAAAATGATGTCCCCGTATCTACCGAAACAATACAACCTAAGTTGACGCTCCGAATTCTGCCTCTGTAATGCAGTTGGTTGCACGCCAGCTTACGGCACGATGTTTCTGGGTTCGAGTCCTAGGTAAGGCACATTTGTGTTTGTAATTGTCTCACTAGTGCTTCATATGTTTCGGGTCCCGTCTTTAATGATATCGCTGTCATCAAGATGTCAAGACATACCATATAAGCTTTTAAGAACGTCATCAAAATTATTTGGTTCCATGTAGAGGATAGTAAGCTGATTAGTTATATCGGTAACTGCTTGTTTGACATTGGAGTTTTAAGGAATGCTATTCTAATTGGCGCTGTTTCTTGTTATGTGGTATTTTATTATTTTGAACTACTAAAATCATTAACTAACAGGGTCACGCATTTTTTCTGAAGCTATACTTATTCTTATCCCACTTAATTGTAAATAAAATCGACTTTTCATTCTACTCTGTAATTTCTTTAGTAGAACATAGCGAATTATAGTGAATAGGTTATTTATATAGGTTATTTATAACTTCAACTTTCAGTTATTTGCTATTGATTACATTTTCTCCTTCCCATTCAAATGGGAATCCTTAGCCAAATACATGTACAACTCATTTACGGTTACAGAGTCTATATAAAAATATCGAAATATGCAAAAATTAATAAAAATTAATATACGAGCAATAACATTCGTATCTCGGGTTTCCTATCAAAACTAAATTAAATATAAATGTACTAAATAAATCTCAAATTTCTCCTTATTGAATGTGATTTTTGGCCATACTTTACAAAGAACTTTACATAGTTTGTCCATGGAGTGGGAGAGAACAAGTGCTTAAAATTTCAAAATGCTATACTGAAAAAGCAGAAAAATCGAGTTACACCACTTTGTGATTACAAATGACATGATGTAAAATCATTTAATTTCAAGTTTTGCTATAAGCGAACAAAATGTACTCTATGTTTGAGCATTTGACGCTTGATTACGAGTATTTAATACTGTCAGCATAGTAGGTTTGTTTCAAATTGTTAGAACTGTTTTGTAGACAATACTAAACTAAAATTTTTATGCAGCCACCTTGTTCAAACTATGTATCTAGGACACTGAAATTATTTATATGTACAATGCCTATAATAATCATACTTATTTGCAACATTTGGCAGAAATATTTTGAACAGATTTCGAGATGTGGCGTGAATGCTTTTTGCAAATATTCGAGAAGTACTGCCTCCAGAAATGGATAAACAATAGCGATAAGTATACCAGTGTTAATTCGGTGCATACATGGGGAACTGTCAGTATAAAATAGGTATGTTGTTTGAATCGATGTGATAGGTCCCTGATATATGACGTAGTACCTAAAATTTAAAAATGAGAGCTGTATGGAAATAAACACCTGGCGTGGCCGTAAACTCTTAAACCTGATTGTCCTCATTATTGTGAATGTACCGAGCTTGGTTAAATTTGGGTGATGGATTAAAGAGCATTTTGGGATTATTAAAATTCATACATACACACATATGCACTAATAGGGAGGTAATACCAAAATCTTATACCTCTTTGCTTTGAAAAATGGGATAATAAAATATTCCAAGGCTTGGTGCATGGAATATCAAAACACATTCAATTATGCTGTGTTATTAACACTTATATTTTCTGAATTCATACTTGATCGCCCACCTTTTTAATGCTGCCGGCGTTTCTGTCCATGCCGTTTTTGATACTGCTATTGGCAAATAACCAGTTCAGTGTTAGTACACTGGTATTAATAATTAAGCAGGTGGTATACGCAGTCTGCATACTTTCATTGGGGACGAGTCATAATGGAATCATTAAATACATCAGCTGTTATACATGTGTGAAAAACTGTAAGTTCACTTAACAGTTTTTACAATTTTCCCGACTACGTTTCTCAATATCAAAGGGTTTCATTGCATTATTGATCAAATAATTTTTTTTAACCACAGTATTAGATGAAACCGTGCTAAGTTATGTCAATTTATTCTTAGCATTTTTTAAATTCAATGCTCCGTCACATTCCCTTTTTCACAGGGAGCTGGTAATTTGCTTCTATTATATTCTCTTTTAAAAATATTTACGTACATACTTAGTTGTAAACCAGAGTACCAGTACCCGAGTTCTAAAAATACATGTTCATATTTTATAATCACTTATTTACTGTGATAAGCCAACAGGAATGCCTATCAACGCTCGTATATAGAAAACACGCACTGTCATAAATTAGCCATATGAATCAATCAGCAACCGTGGTAGTTGAAAAACGGACACATACGTAGATACGTTTTTACCAAACCATTAAATGTTCGTGCGATGGTGCGTGTATATACAATAAGTCTAGAAGGACAGTGCATATTACATGGCACGATATTTGCTAGGCTTTATTAATCAGCGGTAGGCATTCCGAGAAGATGTCGTTCATCAAATAAAANTTTTTTTTTTTTTTTTTTTTGTGATATTCACTGATCTACATACCCTTTGCAGAACCTTAATTGAAGTGTGATTGACTTGATTGATTTGATTTTATGGTTTGCTTATTGACAATTTTGGACACTTTACAAAGTTACAAGTACAAGAACAGTAAATTTTTCATTCATGTATGCCAGCCCACATGCGCTCTTCTGCAGAAACGGACCATGAAGCAACTCCAAGGGAACTGTAAAAACAAAGAGGGATTATTAAATGAAATAGTGGGAAAAATGAACCAAACCCCACAAAAAGGGATGAAAGGAAAAATGAAGCAAAAGTTAGAGAACTGAAAAACAAGGAAACTATGGTAGCAACACCGGAACTAGGGAAATAAAACCATCACAAGAGGAATGGAAAAAGACAAAAACCTGAAACGTACTTAAAGAGAGTAAATGTTGTGAATTGCGTGGCTCAGGCGCCCGTACTGCCATAGGTGAAAGTGTAACAAATATGAAAATAAAATAAAACAAAGGGTAGGAACCAGAGGAATAGCTGTAGGCGTTGTGTTTTGCGGGGGCTACGGTGTACGTGCAACTAGTATGTAAGTGAAATGAAAAGAGAAAGAAACCAAATAAGGAAGTATTGGTGTTGTTAACAGCGGGGCTGAGGCGCCCACACAACCTTAGATGTTTTTGCTTAGTGTATAATGAAATTAAGTAAGTATATCGGTAAGGAAACAAGGAAATAATAGAAAGGAGAATTAGTACAATAAGGAAAAGGGGCTGCACGAAGCACATATAGAGCAGAAAAGTATACGAGTAAGTTGGCAAGGAAAACCAGATAACCCCACGTGGCAAACGGCACATATTAATAAATGGAAAAAATAAAAGGTAAAGCTTCAGATTACATGCAGTTTTTTTAAAATAAATAGATTGCACTGAGAATAATAAGTGTTTAAAACTAGCTGAGTACGCGGTATGCAATGCTTCTATCGTTCATGTCTTCACAATCAGTGTTAATTTAACAATGTTTTTATAGATCAATGAAACTTTAGTTATTGCCCAGTCTGCATTAAATGAGTTCCATTTTATTGTTATTGATGGGTATGCTTTGAACTATATGAAATCTGGTAAGGTATTTTATAACTCCTCCTATATTTACATAACTCCTTCTCACAAATCCATATTCTTGATCCCGTATTTCACCACATTATATCCTCACATTTTATGATATAAAAATTTAACTAGATGAAGGTACATCTACAGCTGGTTGCGTGTACAGATTATGTACTCATTCATGGAATCGGCGTAGATTCTCATAGGAGTACATACGGCTGTATCCCCCAGTGGAAATAAATAAATAAATAAATAAATAAATATGTATATATAACTGTATGTGTGTGTGTTTGTAAGTCATTTTATGTTAGTTTATTAGCTAATATTCTTTTCCGATTTAATCCCGGAGCAGTTATAATTATGGGGTGACTTGCATATTAAATTAACATAAGTTACTATGCCAGAAGCTACAAATATCAACTGCTTTCCTGATGTTGGAGCGAGAAACTTTGGAGTCGAGGGTAAAGCCTCAATGACATAGAATACGAAGTTCAACTCCTCGACGTCAAGATTCACAGAATGGCAAAATTTCCTCTTGGCAGCTTTCAACTGAAGCAGTTGTTACAGTTTCCATAATGAGATTTTGCTAAGAGTGTTATACACGAGATTACTTGATTTTCGCAGGCTGTTTTGCCTGTTCGCAGTCATTCTCATGATTGCCTATAAGAAATTTCTTGAAGTGGACCCCACCCTGTTGGACTCCTCGAAAGTTGTGGCCATCAGCAGTGAATATGTCGTAGTTTAACCCACATATTATATGAATGATAAAATTTTCCAGCTATTCAGTTAAGAGTATAAATATATTAATGTCCTTGAAATGTATAATTTGTAAGTATTGTTTTCAATATATGTACGCAGAAATATTTAATATATTCAGATTTTTGTAAATCAATTATTTAATTAATTGTAACTAAATAAGTTTTAATAGTTAATAATATGAACATATAATTACGAATTTTTACTATACATTTTTTTGGTTAGACAGTTTCCAAAATATTAAAAATATTTGAATGCAGTTCGTTTTAGGTAACTCAATAATTAATAACTTGATAGTCATACGTAGTTATTACTGTTATTGGCATAAATGTTATGTACATAGTTGTCTATGAATTTTATTTCACTGTTTTTCTCCTCAATATTTCAATGTATTCACACCGTTTCAAATTGGTCAACACTTTTGTTATGGATACAGCCAATTTCTAGGAAACACAGCTCAGTGCTTTGTTTCTCAGAATGTCCGCGATAAAATAATTTATCACTCTGCTCACTCTTATCGTTTGGGATATAACTATCTTCGAGGTACCTCACATCATTGTTCGATTGAATTTCTTCATGTGGCGTATTGAGGTTTTGTCACCACTCGCGTCAGCATAATTGTCTAGGACATGGCAGCCTTTCAGGAATGAGAATTCATTGTTTGTCTCATCAACCTCATTAAAGCATGCTTCATTTTGGTTAGTAAAATCAGTCTGTGTATACCGGCATTCCTGGAAAGAATATCAGTCGCTTCTCATGTTGTTATTCTCATTAAAACACACTTCTTCACTGCTTCGTTTCCCAGTTTTGTCATAACCCCATTTTTCATCATTCTTAACGATTACATTATTCTGGCGATGGCAGTTATCTAATATTTTGCCAGCTATGCTTGCCAGAGAGTTAATACTCTTAACAGGCCCTTTATGTATGGATGCCACATAGTCGAAATCTGGCATTAATTCAGGTAAGCTATCACAGATTACTTGACGTATTTCTGAAACAAACTCTTTCTGGTCACAAATTGTGTTACTTTATAATCTGTCCCAACCAGTGAGTGGGGGTGGGATATTTCCCCAGTCTATTCCCTTGAAAAAGGGGTGAACTTGTACCTCGTTAAAATTGACTTCGATCTCACCTATAAGATGGCAAGGATCTTTGTTCAATAGAGATTTTAAAATGTATTTACTTTCTGGATACAAGTACTCTGGTATTTCAGGTTCTTGCGAAAGTACATTTTGAATTGCCTTCTTTCCGTTTCCTTCCCTGAATAGGTCAAAAGGTCTGTATCCAGTCAGTAGTTCAAACCCTAGTATACCAACAGCCCAAAAGTCTATGGCTACTGTGTAGCCGGCTGACGATCTTATCAATACTTCCGGGGCCATATATCCAGGTGTACCGCAGAATGTGTGGTGGAATTTCCCGGAATCTGACGTTGAGCTTAGTCCAAAATCATAAATCGCTCTATTACCCGACTGGTCTACTAGTATGTTTTCTAGTTTTATGTCCCGGTGGATCACTCCTAGGTCGTGCAGAGTACGTAAAGCTGCTATCACTTGGTTTTATGGAGTGTGGCTACATTTAGAAATATCCTATCTTTCATGTATCCTTCGAAGTAAAGATATTGCCCGATTCATAAAAACAGCAAATAAATTTTGAGCCAAGTAAATTTTGGGTCTGTCATAGCAGCATTATTAGCGTTGGCTTATTTATTGTAATTATATTAATGTCAGAACTATCACTTGGTAAAATAATTAATGACTGTATTAAAGACGATATAGCTATATTAGATATACAGAGATAGAAACAGGTACATTGTATTGACGAGATGTGCATTCTATAGAATGAATATAAAAATACAGGTTATGTTAATGTACATGATTAAGATACAAGAAATATACGCTATATTATAACCACATTCTGTAAATATACTATAACTCGGTTTTAAATACGTTGCCGTGTACTTATCTACCTAACAGGCTTACAAAGTAATTTTGAGATATGCCTTTTTCGACAATTTAGCCCTACAGCAAACATCAAATCATTATAGATTTTTTCAAATATATAATTAAAGCATTCCATAGCTTTCTTTTTGGTATCTTTAGCTTTTCTGATACTCTCTTAAATCTTTAGCAATATACTGTGGTTGTATTGTTCTTTTTTTAGTTTACTGTGCGACACACATTTTACATGTCGTTGCTTTGATTTTAAGTTTTACAGTTGGTAATTGTCTTTTGTTGAAAACTTTCATGGCAGTATATTCAAAATCATCTTACTTAACCTAGAGTATGGTAAACCTAAACAAGTTTTACGTCTGGTATAATGTACGAACTATAATCAAGTGTTAATTAACTAGATGGAAATCAAAGGAATACAAATTATTCAGGAAATTACTTGTTTGTATTTATGCATGATTTATTTTCATCAAGCAACAGAAGAAACACACCAACATCTGATGTATTAAATTCTTCTTTAACTTATCAATGTAATTTACGTATTTGCTTCCTTTTCCAAATCTCTCATCTCGACCACACGTAGTGCACGATTTCACCTTATTTAACTGGAAATAAACACCTGCACAACCAAATACTCCATATACCTAAGGACTGCCTCTCCACCCATCAGCTGATGTTGAGGATGACATCAAAACAAATGACCAGTAAACAGTCTTTGCCTATATATGGTCTATACATGTACCCAGCATTGAACTACCACACATTAATGCAACTGTCAATGTTTCATGGTTAACGGCGATGATCGTGTTTTTTATATAGTAATTTTCAAAAACTAACAATTGAATAGTAACAAAATGCTTTTACCAATTTGAATTTAATCAAACTACTTTACAAACTGGTTAGAAAACCTATATAAACATCTCAAAGCAGCTGTTTACAAAAGGCCCCGACACAATTGCTATTAGCACATCACTAACAGAACACGAGAGTTGAACTGGAAATAATACAATATGGCAAAGCACAATCGCGCACACCGATAAGCATATACCTAAGCACAGTGTTAATAACAAGAAGAGTTTAACTCGGTTTAACTTTCCTTAATACTGTTTCTGTGCATCGTTGTAGAGCCAGTCAGAAGCCTCGAATGCTGTACTACGTTGTCAATTGGAAAAATGAAATGAGAAATAAGAACAAGCATGCATTCACTTCAGTTTTAATGGAACTTCTGTTGTCTTTTGTTCAGTTTGTAGTGTGTTGGCAATGTGAATTTGTGGTGGATCTAAATTGAAATTTGGCTTGTAAATTTTTGGCAGAAATAGACGAGATAGATCATTTTGATTGGACTAACGTTAATTGCGGCTGTTTACTTACGATTTTTATTAAATAATGCTACCAACTTAAGCAATGAAACTTTTACAAGTAGCAAAGTTGCAAAAAGAAACAAAAATACTTCGAAAGCGTTGTCAGTTTTAGCCAGATCGTTGTGCTTGTGTTGTGATGTGTTAGTTCTTACCGTTAACTGTGCTTATTAAATGCTTATGACAATAATGCCTGGGTGTTAAACGGTGAACTAACCTCGTGTCACATCAACGCCGTTTATGAAAGTCGCAAGGGCAGAGAAGCAGTTCAATGTTGGGACACAGACTGGTTTTGCGCGGCTAGCGTGTTCATTCTACCCTTTTTCACTCTACGGAGGATAACGATACCTCACGGTCTGACATTCGGAATGACGCGTTTGCACGATGTAGTTACCATATAAATGTTATATATCCGGGTGTGTTGTGTTGAGTTTAATATATTCTGCGATGGTGTAAAATACTGTGGCTGACTTTTTTCGTTCTGGCTGAGGTCATTGATATAAGTAGGTGGTTTGATGAACTTTGACTTGCACAAATACATTGGGCAGCGACAGTCTTCTGGATAGACAGATGCAGTAGTGTTTCGACAATTATTGTTACTGTAGATAGTGTCAGTGTATTCAGTAGCGATTTTGTTTAAAATGTACATAAAAGGTTGCTGAAAATGAAACTATTTTTATTTTAAGTGTAAAACATTGTTGCAATTACCCCAGCCAGTGTCTATGGGAAATATAGGCATATCTTTTACGTCTAAATTCTTAATAGGTTGCTCTAGGTAGTACTCGCCTAACCGGAATTAGCTCAATATGTGATCAATAATGACAATTTCGAATATAATAATACAAATGCAGTGAAAAAATAATGTTTCTTCAGTGACCAAACATTACATATCAGTGTTGTGCGTACATGTCTATGTTGAATAAGCCATTACACACTGTATATAAAAAGTTACTTTACCTTGAGCGACACACATTCAGTTTGCTGTGGTGTAGGGCAGGTTGCCTGCTTGAAAAACGGAAGTCTGATTGCTTACGTCTCATGTAGTGGCATTTTTTTTATCCTTGCCCGTTAGATTTCTTAAAGTTCTAAATGAGGTTACTTTAGAATTTAAGTTATTGCGTGAAAGTGTAAAGGCACTCAGCAAATATGTTAATATGGGCCAATGATAATGGGCGTTGCTATCATACGTAATTTTTTTTTTTTTTTCAGAATGTCAGTATTAACGTTGCAAGTTATGAAGCATAAATATCGTAACGATAAAAATAGGGAAAAGCAGTTTGAAATATATTTTTACTAACCACCGAAAATATTGCTTTTCATTTAGCACATACTGTAAGAAATATGCATGTTTGTTGGATTTTTACAAACCTTCCGATGATAATAGTACCTGCGTTTGACACGCACTGCTACGTCCCTTAAAACGGGAATTCTCGCTGCACACTGACAGGTTTTCTAAACATGTACATAATCCTCTTTCCATGATACACATCGGCTCACAATGACGTGGCACTTCTATCGAGCGCACGTTCAAGTAATCATGTCTTGCTGGGCACATTTGTGGTATTCTGTGGCAATGTCTCCACCGCGTATAGCATGCTTAACTACTAGCACCATCACAATGTCCAGAAACGTCGAAAGATTGCTGGAGAAACACAGGACCAGGTTGGGTTCATGACGTAGCCCTCTCGTTCACCTCATTTTTTAACTTTATTGAGCGTAACACATCCGGAAAAAAGATGTACATGTAACATTGAAAGGTTACAGACATTTGTAGACGTATGACGTTCATTAATGTATCTTAGCTGAACACATTTCATATTACGTAATAAACATAAGCTAGTATGGTATGTTGGTAATATAAAGTATCTATGGATTTAAGTGTTTTTTTTTTCCACACGCGGAAAATTTATCTAGCCATAGTAAGATTTAAAAGTGCATCTTCAGACCAGGACCCACATATCAAGCAATCAAGTTTCAAGAAAAACTGATCGTGAGTCTAGCAAGGCACATAGTTTCAACGTGCGATTAGCAATGGTAGTCGGGTTGGGCGTTGCCTGCTACAATCTATATCAAGGAATCCTCGCGCTAATGTTCGACGAAGCTTCGGCACAGAACTCCGATGTATTTGCTGCAGTGTTGATCCCCTATCTCTTGATACGAGCCTTGACACGCGCCGGATAAGTTAATACAAAATATTTAGACGCACATGCCACTGACATACTTTTAAAAATTTATCGGAAATCGTGTAGTCGAGTTACATCCTTGAAACGATAGAATTTGTAAATCTTCAACTGGCTTTTACCACCAGAATTTCATGGCCCAACTCATGAAATATTTTAAAATCTTGAAAACTTGGCATCCTCACATAACTATGATCTTGCTAAATTTTCTGTACTTCATTGCGTGCATGGCTGATGCAACATTGGCAAACGAGGGTGCTGGTATGTCGTTTGTAAAGCAGCTTGTTAGTAGACTAGTTTGGCCGAGTTTGGTGCAAGGGCGTGGGTCGGCGAGCTCAAAATTGCCATTCCAATCAGACGGTGGCCATCTTGTCCGCCATGTTGTTTGTTGTTGTCTGTGACCTTGACCTTGACCTATGACATTGATCATGGCGGCTTTTTACCGCGAAAACCCCAAAAAATTCCTGAAACATTAAAAAAATTATGTTTTATAATAAAAATCTATAAAAATTATTTAAAATATTTATTTCTTAAAAATTTACAAAAAAATTATAGAAAATGCATTAAATAAATTTTTTAATCCTAGAGGTTCCCCAGTATCGCATCCATCAAACGACTGAGCCCCTCCAATTAATCATACTGTATTAATATTGCCCTTCCCCGTCCACTCTTCTACATTTATTCCATCGTGTGCACTCCACCAACCATATTCGTTTTTTTTAGTTTGTCATTTATTTTCATTTTCAATACCTAGGTGGCGCTAGTGTATTAATAATCGATTTCGCCACCAGGCGAGCTGGTAATTAAGCCCCATATTTGTTTATTTATTTTTTAAGAATAGATGGTGCTGTCGGCGCCCTCCATTTTAGATTCTGTTTTCAATGTATAGGTGGCGTTAATTTCTCGATTTCGCCGCCTGCTATCAAAATGTGCCGAATGAAAAGGTCCAGCCCTGAAAAGTATGAAAATTTACATTTTTATTGTTTTATCTTCTACGTAGTATTTTTGTTAAAAATATTATTTTTATATAAGCAGGTAGTTTTTATTGTTAATGCGTTAAAAAATAAATAAACCTATCATATTATTTTAAAAAATAATTTTATTTGGTAATGTACAAAGTGAGAAAATGCAATTTAAAAAAATGCATATTTGAAGGCATATTAATTGCAATCGTCTGTGTTCACCACTAGACGTCCGCAACGGCGATCCAGGAATTGTAGTGGGCTGGGAAACCCCACCACTTGACATACGACCATCCATTATATCGTTTCAGCACCTTATCGACCAAATACACATACAGGTATATAAACTTAGTAGGCAGGATTTCCTCTGCGTATAAACCACCATTATTCAGATCCACAAAAGAAGTAGGTCCTCGGAGCATAGTTGTCTATACGTCGCACAAAGAAGAGTTCGGGGTTCCAATTAGCTGTGAACCCTTTCTCGAAGATGCCTTTCTGTTTGGAGATGCGCACGAAGTCGCGAACTTTAACCTTAGGCTTGCGTGGATTCCTCCTCTTCAGAATAGTGTACACAGTCCGAAGCAGGGAGTCGTCCTTGATGTCTTCGGGCTTCTTTCGACTGGTAGAATGAACGGCATTGTAGTCGCGAACGAGTTTTGTGAGTATATCCAACCACTTGTAGTCTCCATTCACAGCGAAATGCCTCCGCATCCTGCCCTTAAGAGTTATGTTGAATTTCTCGACGATAGAAGCTTTGAGATTGCTGTATGTGGAATAATGGTTTATGTTATGTTTCCTTGCATTGTAGAAATCCTTGCGCTGATCGGTTTGAAGGTTATTTGGGCTGCGTCTTTCGTGCAATACATCTGTCATGGCCTATGCGACATCTCATTCATTATTCGAATTGACCGGCTGGGCCCAGGCAAATTTGCTATATGCATCGATAACAGTCAACATGTATTTGTAGCCCTTGTTGACCCGAGCAATTATGCCTTGAGCCTTCCTATAAATATATACATATGTCTGCCATTTACTTTCCGCTAAAGCAAAAGACATCAAATTCATATCACAGGCTTCACTGACTGCAATCAAGGAGATAAGGACAAGTGGATCTTAAGCTCTGTTATAAGCATAGTGTGACACAATTTCCAAACCTTTGAAGTTCGGGAACATGTAACAACCGTCCATATATGTAAATAAAAATGGTAGGTATAGATAAAAGCGTGTCGTAATGTTACCGATGCATGTAGGAGTGTAAGGAGTGTAGGGTCTGAAATAGCACACATATGCGCCGGAACGCACGCACTCGACAATCACCCACCGCCACCCTCATCGTGTGCTACCACAGGTGTGGGCCAACTCAGATCCCCTCAGAATCTTCTAGACTGTATATATATATATATATATAAAATATATAAATACGAAAATATATACTTAACCCATATGCGAAAAAACCAAGGTATATACAAATGCGCTGCGAGTATGACTTACATAGTCGCAGGTAACGGTAATATAATCAAACACAGTCAGCCCAGCACAAGGACTGGCAGCCCGAGGTCTCGTTAGCATGGGTAACCCTTAACAACCAGTCATACATAGAAAAAATAACGGGGCATGCAATTGCACCTCTGTAAATGGTTCACTAAATAAAGAAACTATTTTTAAATCAAATTTGCAAAAGGGTTCTGACTTCTGTTCGAAAACCCTGAATAGCTCACTTGTATTAACGCTTAACCCTCTGCACTCTTATGCTGAACCAGGTACAACATCTTTAATGTATTATTATAAACTGCTAAACGATACACCTCAAATGTTTTTTTTAAGTTGCTCATGGTCCAAGAAAAAGTATGGGATGAAAATACGTATTCTCTGTACATAGCACCTCGTCAGACATGACGAATGTTTTATTTTTTATTTCTGTAGTGCTTCTACTGTCCCGGGTACCATCCTGCATGTGCATCAAGTATGCGCAGTGCGAACCTTTTTTTTGATGCGTGCAGATCTCCAGTTGTCAGAACTGAGTTGCAGTGGTCTTTCAATATTTTGGACTGTACCATCATTTTTCTGTGCGGCATCAGGCAGACATTTTCCCATGCATTTGAAGCTGTTGGTGGACTTGACTTGGCCTAGGAGCATAAAGAGTTAGAGTGGGCTGCAATTCGTGACAAGCAGTTCTACGTATTATGGTTACTTAAAGTTTAAATCTCTGAATTTGTTGTCACTTAAAATTCTGGTAACAATCGGTGTATTTATACTGCATTTTTGTATGTAAAAAATCACATGGTTAGTTAACTGAGGGATGGCGGTCATGTCAACGTTGATTTTTATACATGTGATGAGAAAAGAAAAAAAAACGAATAGCAAAAATATCTTTGAAAGCTGTCCAGTCAACCGTGAACAGTGACTGATTATTCTGAACATATTTTTCTTGCGCGAGTGACGTATATTATTTCACGGTGTTTGGACACACGTCAGTAGACTGGAAATGGCACGGTATTTCCCCAACTTCGCTTGCTCCTGCTGGTTTTTGTTTGCTTTGTTTTGAATCGCTGTCCGGTGATCGTTTGCAAATCGCAACTGTAAATCACGCACACGTCAGTATGGTTGGAACCCGCGTAGATAAATCTTTAGATACAACCGAGCAACCTCTGACTTAGCATAATCAATGTTAGCATGGTGATGTAGTAGCGAGCTGTAAAAAAATCAAATTAATTGCTACAGTTGTTGTGGTTCAATTTTAAACACGTTCTTCGTTATAGAGCAAATTGAAAGCGATATTTTTTAAAAACTGTTAAAGGGAATCACAACAAACACAGCGAGAGGAAAAACTTGTACGCAGCTTTTCAACCGTTGTGATGTAAAAAAACAGCGCACATGATAATTTGACGTTCTAATGGAATACAAATAACAACAAATGTAATTTTGTAAATGCCTTTAAAACCCTAGTAATAGAAATACACTCGTGAAGAAAATAAATAAAAGTGACTAAAACAATTTAGAATTAAGTAACTATATTCACTGAGTTGAAATATTATTTACTCAGAAGATTTCGTTTTGTGATGAAATTTAGCTACATAAATTTTTAATTAATAATAATTTACAACCTATTTTAGGTAAAAGAAAACGACCAAAAATAGAAATTTTGGGTAGCCATGACATCAGTGCTGTTTTAAGAAATAATGTCACATTACTGGTTAGAGTAAAAAATAAGTTATTACTAAAATTTATACCTAAAAATTTTCATTCACAGCAACAAAAATTTTTCTTTCCATTAAGGAAGCTTAGCAATTAAATACGAAATCTCTATAAATCCCTACTAAAGATAAGAAATAAAAGTAATGATGATGTAACGTTTGAAAGAATGGGTTTTTTTTAAATACTTTCTCTATGCAGTTCAGATCACTAGCTGTTTTATTAATGCATATGTTTCATTTTAATTGTATAGTAAGTGAGAGTATTTGTATATATAATTAGGAATGCTGAAGGTGATTTTTTATCATATTCCATTTTTTGTTTAAAGGCTTAGTTATAGGTGTTTCTTTTGTGTCTTTATATGCAGTTTGAATATGAGTAATTCAGCAATGTTTATTTGAAGAAGTTTGTTAGAACAAAGGAAAGTTGGCAGAATTTTTTGTGGTAGCTGGGACGATAGAGTTTTAAAGAAAAATGAGATAAAACACAACATTAGCAAGCGGTTTCTAATATTATATTGAAAACATGATTTCATTTTCTTTAAATATATATATATACACCAGCGGTAAGAATGATTTCCAGATGAACTGTCACAAATTTTCTGGAATTATGTGGAAAAGGGACTTATACAGAAATACGTTACTCAACAGATAAGTTCCATTTTTTTTTGCGCCATCATGCAGCTTTTCACTGCCAAAATTTCTACAGTCAAACTTAAAATTTTATTTTGTTTACCAACCTAGACATTATATCTAATTTCTTTGGAGTCTTAATTATCTACCGCAGAGCAACTCAATAAAGCCAAATATATTTGCCTAATTACTTTTTTAGAGAAATACATTACAAACTTGCTAGTGTCGCACGTTTTAAGAATGAGAAATTTTCTGGAATTAATTTCCAGTTATAATATTTGAGTTAATATTCTGTTATTTTATTTAAATCTTGATTTAACCAAATTAGTATTTCGTAAATTAATTTAGTAAGTAATTAAATCCAGTGTAAAGCCAGGCTGCATCAATGTTATTCATGTAGAGTTGAGACATACGAATGTTGGTTGTATTTCACGTCTGGTTTGTTTAGTAGATTTTTACCGTTTTCAGCAATGTCTTCAGATGTGAGAGTTTATAGGGGATGAAAGTCGTAAATTAGTGTTCGAAACGAAATGATTACACACACATATACACCCAATAAACAATATATAGTGCTTAACTCATCATTCATTGAAAGTTCATGTCGGGCAAGGCTAAAGAGTTTTCCTAATACAGCTACACAAGGTTAGGAAAGCTTCCGTACCTCTTGAGATTAAGGGGTCTGGCATCTTCAAATCCTGTTAGTCATATACATTATCCAGGAATAATTTTTCCGTTATTGAAACCACATTATTACATAGAATTGTTATTATAATTTTCAAATTAGAATAAAATGAATAATAACAATTTATACAATATGTAAAATTACTAGAAAAATTAAAATGTGCAAATTTTAACGTAAGGTAATTTGCATCACCTCCATAACATAAGATTTATACGACAGTGGACAACAAACAGATCACTTAATATACTTTTACTACAAGCTCATAGGTAAGGAACACCCAAATTTCGCGAGAAAAAATTTGTTGACCAGTTGTATTTCATAACACTAGAGCTCAGGTCCACTTTTTTGATTGTATGACATACATGTTCTGCATCTTAGGTGTCTGCTCCTGAATCACAGAAGCACACTACAGGAGTAACCTAATTCTGATTGACTAGTGAAGAAAATGTTTCCTCACAAAGACACACGACCAATAAGCAAAAGTAAACTGGTGATATACGCGTAGGGAATTGAAATCTAACATGCGCAGAAAACTTTTCGTGAAATTTGGGTGTCTAATCATAGTCACTATGAGCGCGAGGTATACATGGCTATTTGTAGACTATTACAAATTTTCGTGGGTTTTTATAGTGCTAGTTTTCGATATTCCCTCCCCTCTCCTTTTTTCTTTAACGTAAAGCACACGTATAGGTGTTTATGATATTTATAAAGTGTAAATTTATTTTGTGCTCAATCGTCTTTGAGGCATTTATGTATGATATTATTCTACAATTTCGAGTTTTCTCTTTTACAGGCGATTCGGTAGTACCCTAAGAGACTACACAAATTACAAGAAAGAATTCTTCCATTCTTTTATTTTCCTCAGAAACTTTAGGGATGCGATATTTATTTACGATGATTCTAGAGTACAATGCATTAATTCCAAACTCAGTATTGATATAAAAAACTGTCTTCGTCTGTTTTATGAAAATTCAAAGCTTAATATGAAGTCATGGCATCCAACACAACTACTGCAACATATGCAAAAATATATTCACTACAGAAATTTATAGTAAACAGTACGATAATTGTCATTCTGGGAATATTAAAGATGACTTCATTAAACGTCAGTTTCTTGAGGAACCATGGTTGCTACCGCCGGGATATGCATTCCCGTTTTGAGTCCACAGAAAAATTTAAGTGCACAGGAATAAACGTAATCACTGTGCCAAGAAACTAGAACACAAGTTATGGTATAGGTCCCAACACGAAGAAATTTCCCGTAAGTCCAGTCCATGTTTGGTAAATTTTTATCACTTACTAGGTATCAGTAGCTCTACTGAATCAAACAACTGATATATGAGCCCTTGTATCATTATGAATACATGCATCAGATGGAGGGCGATTTATAAATACATAGCAGGTATTAGACTAAGACAGAAATTCAAAATAGGAAAAGGTGAAAAATATGATCCTGATTTAGGGAACCAGCAGGGTATGAAGAGAATAATTATAAAATAAAGACCTGATGAAACCAACAACGATATCCATAAAGTTCTACGGGTGGGACAATTCACCTCTCCGAAGTAATAGAGATAAGGATAACTAAGTTTTGAGATAATTATCACCAACAACTTTTGCAAGCAAAATTAAGAGAAATAAAAATCAGATGAGGTTTTCGGCTTAAAACGTGTTATCATATCGTAGAGAACATAATAATTGGTTTGCACTACAGAATTTCCTATAAATGTCAAGTGCGTATAAACTTCAGCTATGTACTATACATACAAGTAACATACAAAATCTAACATGACATTCCTTAAGGTTTTTCAAATACGCCCCTCCATTACGACAGCCTTGGAGCCTAGAGTTGTTAAACTAACTCTTATAGGAATTTCACATTATCTTTAACAAATATTTGCTTGAATCCTTTAAAAACAGTGAGTTTTATGGAGGTAGGCCAAGGCAACGTTTCATCCTTCATTTTACCATGACCTTGTTAAAAAATTAATTATGCCTCAGCATCTCGGAATTTAAGGCCAAAAGATGTTAAGTCATATAATTATTTCCATGAAATAATTTCATTTCAGTGACAATTTATGCATTGGTTACAGAGCGTTAAGGATTTATGTCTAGTTATACACCATCATTCTGATGCAATGTTTCTTATGAATAACTTTCTGGAGTATCAGTATACTAGTCATCCGCTCTAGCTGCTTCCCCAAGGAATAACTTCAATATTTAAGTCACCCAATTCCAAAACTGTCTAGGTTAAAAAAAAATCTGAAAATGGGATTTTTATATAATTTTGTTAGTGGCATCTTTCCCTGTGTCATAGATTGGTCAATGTGTTCCAATGTCGTCTAAAAAATATTAAAACTGGCTTTGAAGTTGATGTAATGCAACAAAACTGTCAGTCTTTCACATCCACTGTTCCAAAACGTACTGTCATGCAGCAATAATAAAGAATCAAATTTATCCATGTCCTATGACCAGTGTAGTTTTTGTACGTTACGGACCAAGTACAGCTCAATGTCTACTACTTTGTTTAACACTGGGTTTTATTACAGTTCTATCCATATGTATGTTATATTTAACTGAAATATGTTCGCTAAAATGTTTATTGTTAGCTAGCGCAACAGCTGATATATTTAGTAAATCGTGCAAAGTTTGGTGCTAGTTAATAGAAAGCAACAATGGAGAGTGATGAGTTGGAAGAAAATATAAAAAATTCTGATGAAAAAATAAAGCCATCAGGGTCTGGTTCTGCAAGGGGGGAAAAAATGAAGAATAAAGAGAATTGGAAAAAAATATGGAAAAAAATTCAAGAATTAAATATTGAATAAATGTAAGAAGGCTAACTTCGTTTCAATCAGTACTAGATTAGAACTGATATTTCTAATGCAAACTTAATTATGCGCGTTATTGTTTGATTCAGGCATTCACCTACTGGAATTCCCAGCATTCCATCGTGTGGCCACATGGGATCTGAAGTGTCGACACGTGGTTTCAACTGCAGCAAACTGAATATGCAAGACATTTGAAGATTCCACCAAGGATTCTGTCAGAGTGCCAACAAAGTCAATCAAGGCCACATAATTTTGAGACACACGGTAAGCCGCCACATATGTATCACCCCCGAAAATCAGGCAAAAATTCCCAGAAAAGCACGGGGATTGAATATTTCATTCCATCTTTTCGTCAAGGAGAGGGACGTGTAATAGGAAATGTATGTCAAAAAACCTTCCTGAGAATTGGCATCTGTGTATAACGCAACTTACAGCTGGACAATCCCCAAAGGAATGACAAGGGGGTGATTACCGATCTCACAAATTGGCTGATAAATTACAATCAGTCCAGAAGTATATCGGATCATTAAAGCCAGTTGAATCACACCACTGCCCGGGAAACAGTCAAAGAGAGAATCTCGGTAGTGATCTGAGTATAAAATCAGTTTGTGATGCTTACAACGACCTGCAAGAATATGAAAACATAAAGGTTCAAGATGAATACTTTCTTAAAATGTTTGTAGAAAATTACAACATAGGGTTTGGTACTCCTGCAACTGATCAATGTTTGAAATGTATTGAACTGAAATAGATAATTTAAGTTGTTGCTTGTCCAAATGAGAAGATTTGAAGGTACAAAATAAGCATGGAGAAGCATTTTTCATGTTCTTTCTTGAACAAGAGGGTCACGAAATTACATACAGTTTTGACTGTCAAAAGAACTTAGTTCTTCCAAAACTTACTGATCAAATCGTGTATTATAAACACCAGTTTTAATGTATAATTCCACAATATGTGAGGGAACTTCTAAGACTCCTCAAACAACTCTAAATTCTCATGGACAAAGTTAGATGGGATAAAAGGCTCTAGTGAGATTGCATCATGTGTTCATCGACTGAGAAGCACCGACTTTCCGGATAATGTCTGCACGATTCGGATATTTGTAGAGAGTTGTGGAGGTCAAAACAAGAATTATGTAATGGTAACCATTTTAATAAACTGGTTATTGTGTGATTCACCAAACAACATTGAGACCATTGTGTTGAATTTTCCTGTACCTGCTCACTTATACATTCCGCCAGACAGGATTTTTGGCAATATTGAATGGAAAATTAGGAATAAAGATGCCATTGTTGAGCCATAGGAGTATTTCAAGATATTTGGGGAATTCGGCACCGTATTAATACTAACCATAGATTTTGATTTTAAGGACTTGACACAAGGGAGTGTCGGAGCTTTGCAAAGTTAATCACTTTAGAGCATTTTCGAACTTATTCGTAAAATAGACATTCAAACAAAAAAATCGTAAACTGATGTACCATAGCTTGGGGTTGATTTCTACCTGCTGGGGTAACTTTGAACACTCAATGTTTGTTTCGGCATAATTTGGCGAACGAATAGCGAACATTATGTGGGCAGATAATATTCAAAACTGTCGATATACTGCTGCAGTTTGTTGTTCATTTAACAAATGTCATCGAATTAAAACTTTGAGTGCTTCAAAGTAGCCGTTCAAGGTACAAAGTAACACCAGGATACGGTATATATTTCAGGAAAATAATTTGAATTATTTGGACGAAAATGCTTTTTTTCAGGTTTAGCTTTCAACCAAAATTGTGAAATAAAGGTAATTTTGTTTGTACGAAAAGCTTGAATTGCATTTTTATGGTTTAATAATAAATATATAAGTGCGATTTTTAAAGTTATCGTATTTATAAACAATATTTTAATGTTGGTTATGGTCGAGGTAGTACATGTGCACTTAATTCGCAGGGATTCGAATAAAGAGAAATGTTAGTAAAGATAATTATAATTGCGTACCAGTCAACTGTTTGCAAATAGTATTATTTAAGTATGTGGAGATGCCTATAAATTACATTTTGGTGACCTAGCTGACTAGCAATTAGCCACGATAGTCCCATCTTAGTTACAAACATGAAGGTGGGAATAAAAGGAGATAGCATGCTATGGCGTCATTGAAGCTGCATTTTCGTCCATCGCTCTATTGTGACACCCAAAACATTGAAAATGTTGAGGCAGGTTTGTGTATTTAAGGCTTGTAAATGTGGAATTTTTTAAACAAATGACATCTAAATATCAACATCCTCTGATACAATAGTATCAATTAAATTGTGACAGGTTAGGTTTCCGATGTTGTGGGCGTCACAATGTGACGGGAAGTCTTCACCATTTTACCATGCATATTCCCAGACAAAGCAACGCCTTGGTTACAAAGCAGGGCGCTGATTCGAACGTGCAACTACGGCGACGTTCCGCTTTTCTGTATTGCCTCTAGACTTCGCGAAATCGTGTCCTCGTTCCTAGTTCGGCGGAGTGGATTCATGTTGTTTCAACCAGCAGGCTTGGGCGATAGCATCCCACAATTTGCTTCCTGCTGTCTCTATGTCGAATGGCGCTTTCAGCCAGGCCATCGAATTAAGGCCTGCTCACGCCATCGTAAAATCTCCCTCCTGCAGATACGAGAGAGACCCTCAACTCTCCCGCAGTCTTGGGTTGAAAATTGTGACAGGATTGCTTTGATTTGAGTGTACATACATCTAATTCTATTTCCCGGACTTCTGGCAGTGGGAATATGGATTGCGTTATGGGCAATTTTCCAAAATTTTGAAAACAGTTTATAAAATTATTTTAATACCCCTAAAGCTATCTTAACTTTATTTCTCCAGTACATGTATAAGATTCATGGAGCGTTTAAGTGATCCTTCTGTATCTCTTGATTTGTAAATTAGATGTTAAGATTTTCGTTTCTTTTTTAAAATAAAAACAAAATATAGATGTGTTACGTCGTCTTCATCTTCTTCAGTATAAACTGTTCACGATTAGTTAAGTAGTTTAAAAATCAGCCTTTGAAAATTGTCACTGCCTCTACCTGCGTATATTTTAACGTAGTAAGCGCCCTTTCTTGTACGTTTATGCAATTTAAGTCTGTCAGCCTCTACCAGGGCAACATTCCAACTAAATATTAAGGGGTTTTATAAGCGCGAAAATAAACCTTACTAGGTGATCTTCCACGTGGTGTTGGAAAGTAGCTCCCAGACCAAAAATAATACTGATTAAGTTTCGCAAGACTCCGACTTATTCGTCTGAAATTTTCAGAATGTAGTACGGTCTAAAAACATAGACTGTTCACGGTAAACTGAGCACTTTTGAGAGCCCTGCTCAAGATCTACTTGTATGCACATTGGGTATTCTCCACCTTATGTAAAATTAACATTGCAAAGGTTCTCGTCACTTTATTCCTGCGTCGATCAAGCGAAACTGTGAAATTTGTAGAAAAGCAAATATTTTAAAAGTCTGCTCATTTTTACACTTCGATGCATTAAAAAAACAGGAAGCGAAATAAATATTTTAAGTTATCACAAATGGTTACCTATCACTTTTTACTCGACGTTAAGATACGGAATTATATTCCACCCATCGATACCAACTTTATTGGACGCATGCCACTCAATGCGCCCGTTGAAATACAGAATGATTCATGAGGAGTTACCGCCACTCACAGGGCCTATTCCTTACATCATTTGGAAGAAAATATGTTATATACATGTAGATCCTTTTCCCAATGTTGACAGAGTAATTTGACATATTTAAAAAATGACGAATACAATAATAACCCTTTCAGAAGTAAATACAGCGATGTATTATCTGACCGTATTGTTTACAGTCTAGCACCACAAGTGCGTCTAACAAGCTTACAAAAGATGTTCCAAAATGTTTCCGTCTACTTCCATACACTTGGCCGCACGCTTATGAGCCGCGCGTGTTGCTCTACGTAGCTGCACACGGCTATCTATGATTTCTGTAGCGGCATGCATGATACGCGCTAGTAGTTCCTCACGTGCTTGTGCAGTCCTTTGGTAAACAATAGCCTTCATCCATCCCCATACGCAATAATCTAGTGCTGATAGATCTGGCGATCGAGGAGGCCAGGGGTGAAAATGGCCTAGTCCTATCCATCTCTCAAGGAAATGCACATTTAAGTTTTCAACCAAAGAACGGTGGAAGTGAGGAGGTGCACCATCATACTGGGAGATCTTGCCAAGTCTCACTGCTAACGGAATATCCTCAAATAACAGCTGCAGTTCTTCTTGCACAACTGCAGATACACCACACCAGTCAAGCGTCCCGGGAAAATGAATGACCCAATCAGCTGATCGTGTAGGACACCACACCACACATTGATGCTGAAACGGTGTTGAAAACTCCTTTCCACTGTAGGGGGGGGGGGTATGCTGATTGTCAAATTTCTCTGTAAATATTGGGATTAGGAGCCACATTTATGACATATTTTGCTCCAAATGATATCAAGGAATACGCCCTGTGAGTGGCGGCATCTTCTCGTGAATCATTATTTATATGCAGGTAGGAGTAGTGATTTTTTTCTAAGGTTGATTTTAAAAGTGCTCACTTTATCATGAACAGCATTTATATATTTTATAGTTTNTCATAGTTCGGAACAATTCGTGTCAGGACGGAAAGTGGTTTTACAACGCCAGTATTGTTCGGCGGCAGAATCAGAGCAAGAACTAGTTTGTTGGCGCAGGGAAAGTGGAGCTAATTTTTTAGTCTTAAGAGAGAACTCTGGCAAAGTTAAGAGGTTTGACTGAAATGCAGAACTGTTGTTTGTCTTGCTGGACTCTTGGTCTCGTATCCAGTAAACATCTGGGGATTAACTGTAGTTTAAATATTTTTTTTAAATGTAATTAGAGCGACTTGTTTTTCGTGAAAATACTTGTGCAGGCTATGCATGAACATTTTACGTGCACACTTGCGAATATATTTTGGTTATCGGCCACGTGTCTGTGTGAGAAGACCTTTTCTACTTGACTGGGTCAACCAGAATTAAATAACTCTAACACTAAATATTCGTGTTTGGCTGGCATACAGCTTAGACGCGATAGAGCTAAAACCTCCAACCACGAAATTGCTCCTAAACTAGCGTGTTTCCCAGCACAACTAGCCATGGAATCTTTCCACGCAAAACGGGTGGCCCTATATACAATACATTTCTGCTTGTTATTTTACTATGTCTTCTTTTAAATGTCACGTCACGCAACATTTTATAAATGATGGTAGGACTATTTGTGTAATTTGTTTTAATATGATTGTGTTAATATGATGTATTGAAAAAAAAACAGTTTTTAAGCTAACGCTTTTAAACCCACATTAATTTATGGTTTTAGATGTTGTCAATCAAAAACCTTGTATGGGTGCAGTAGTTAAGTCNCGCTTTTAAACCCACATTAATTTATGGTTTTAGATGTTGTCAATCAAAAACCTTGTATGGGTGCAGTAGTTAAGTCAAGAAAGCTCTTGTTTCATCAATACAACAAATGAGTTGCACATTAAAATCGAAACAGTTAAAACTGCTCTAAATCAGTGAATTCTAAAGCAGATCTGTTAAAAATGCTGCACTTGAATCGGTAGAATTTTTATAATGTTAGTCGCTGGTATTCACTGATTTCTACTCACTCATAGCGAATNCGCTTTTAAACCCACATTAATTTATGGTTTTAGATGTTGTCAATCAAAAACCTTGTATGGGTGCAGTAGTTAAGTCTTAAAAGCTCTTGTTTCATCAACACAACAAATGAGTTGCACTTTAAAATCGAAACAGTTAAAACTGCTCTAAATCTGTGAATTCTAAAGCAGATCTGTTAAAAAAACGCTGCACTTGAATCGGTAGAATTTTTATAATGTTAGTCGCTGGTATTCACTGATTTCTACTCACTCATAGCGAATNCGCTGCACTTGAATCGGTAGAATTTTTATAATGTTAGTCGCTGGTATTCACTGATTTCTACTCACTCATAGCGAATCGTACTGGCCGGGCAGTAAAACCTCCCTGCATTCCACTGAATCGTAAGTGGATAACATCTCATTAATTGTAGATACAGTAAAATAACTCTGCTGATTGAAATCACTAATTCAGATTTTTCGTGTGAAGGTTTTGCATATTCAGCTATAGTAAAGTAAATCATTCGTAGCGTAGCGCAGTATCACGATTTAGACGTCAGTTGTCCGCAGGAAAATTCACAGTGCATTGAACCTCGCAGCGTAAGCATCCGCCAAAAATAAACTCCGTGTGCTTTATGCTCACAATCCTGGCCTGAGGGGGTTATGTAGTTATGTAAGCCGGAATAACAAGGTGAATTGCCATCACAGGTTTGTATTTGTAGGACTAATCGAGTCAAGATCGGCGACCATTTTCACAATATTCACCACAAATGAACGCCGTGTCTGATATTTCTTAACTTGTGGAAAGCGAGTGTCACCGCACACTTGCAGTGGAGCGCTCTGGTGACCGCTACAGTAAGATTTAACCCCCCCCAAAAAAAAGGCCACGGCCGTTTGCATTTGATATAACAGGCTCTTTGTTCGCCCCGTATCCCCTGCAGCCGTATTCATGGTCGCATTATCAAGGCCTGCAAGAGGCGGAGTGGACTAATCCATATTCATTACGTCGAGTGATGTGTTTGCACGCAGGGTCGTGTGTGCCAGTGAATGAATAACACACTTTTCTTCGTCCTTCATACCAGTGTTTCCGCAATACCAAAACGACCGCTGCCTTTCCTCGACACCATTTATTTCAATTTTATTTGTGCTACCAACAATGGCGCGCTGTGCTTTTATAGCCCCCCTTTCCCAAGAAAGCCGATTCTTTGTTGCTTGCACGCAATTCTACCCCTCATAAAAGTTCATATTATGTTCAATTTGAAACTGCCTCTTTAGCAACCATGAATTTTGAAAAAAAAACGTTACTTAGAGTAAATTTTTTAAATTAAATGTATGTGCGGCATGTATTGGAGACGGGAGCAGTTACTCAGACAATAAGAAACGGGTAAGGACTCGGCCGTGACTTATTTTAAGGAACCCTCCCGACAATCGCCTGATATGTTGTCAGATAAGCATGGAAAACGGAAATCAGGACGATTGTTTCAGGAATCGAACCAGACACCTCCCGAATGCGAGAATATCTATAACTTCCTCTCGTCTAACGTGCGAATAAAATTTTTCTGCGCGGACCACATTCAAATGAAGACCAAACTGTCAGATTACGAGTAGGCCCTACAACAAAAAATATTCAAAACTTAATTTGAGTTAGATTATAACTGACTTAACAAGGTCCTCGGATGAATATGAGGTTCAGCTAATCACAACTAGAAAATGATATGTAGATGCGGTGCACGAATTTATTTAGAGAAATATTAATTTTAGAGTAACATGCAATCTATTATTTTGAAATACGTTCATGACATCCATATTATTAACATTTTTGTATAATATCTTTGGTAAAATTGTATTGCAACAATTTGTTGAAAAGTTATAACATTGTAAGTATTTTATAAATATACAGGATGAGTATAAAAATACCCCAACTTTGAAGGTCCATAATAATAACACCAAACAACCTACAACCTTGATTGACCAATCAAATGAACCGGGAAAGCATGAATTTTGTTTATCATACATTCATAAATGTTCAATGTGACCACCATGAGCGGCTCAAACGACATCTGCGCGATAATCAAACTCGTTCCACGCTCTTGTCAGCATGACCGGTGTTACAGTGTGGATGGCGTTCATAATTCTCGGTTTGAAGTGGTGACAGGGTAGNACGCTCTTGTCAGCATGACCGGTGTTACAGTGTGGATGGCGTTCATAATTCTCGGTTTGAAGTGGTGACAGGGTAGCGAGCTCGCATTCGACACGTCAATGTGAAGGGGATGGTCTTATGTTTCCTTTATGGTGCGCCACCTCATTGGCACCTAGCTATTCGCGGATACCTGAATGAGACGTTGCCGCAACGCTGGATTGGTCGAGGAGCAGCTGGTGACCAGGCTCTTCATCACTGGCCCCCAAGAAGCCCAGATCTTACCCCGTGCGATTTTTTTCTATGGGGGTACATAAAGGATCAAGTGTTTCGTCCACCATTGCTGGCTAACATTGACGACCTCAAAACAAGAATTACGGACGCCATCCAAACCGTAACACTGGACATGCTGACAAGAGTGTGGAACGAGTTTGATTATCGCGTAGATGTCGTTTGGGCCGCTCGTGGTGGTCACATTGTACATTTGTGAAGATATGGTAAACAAACTTGACGGTTCCACTGTTCATTTGATTGGTCAATCAAGGTTGTAGGTTGTTTGGTTTTGATATTATAGGCCTTCAAAGTTGGGGTATTCTTTTATACTCATCTAGTACAGTTTTAATGCACAAAATAAAAGTTAAAAAAAATGGTTTCAACGAATCGTAACAATATTTATTTAAAAAAGTGATTACATGTATGCCATCAGATGTTGTTAACAACGTGTGTGTCGTAATAACTATGTATTTAAATTGTAAGCGGGACGATTACTTGGTATTTACCGAGCAATTGTCAAGTTGCAGTGGAAGATTGGATTAATTGAATTCGCCGTAGTCATTTAAGATGTACAGTAGTCACAAAATTATTTTTTCGTATTTTTACTTAAATTAATATGTCACTAAATTACTCTCTAAGAAATACTCGGGCAGGATCGCTCCCGGATTTTCGCATGTAGGAATCGTGCCGGACGATGCTGCTGTTCGGCGGGTTTTCTCGGGGATCTCCCGTTTCCCCCACCCTTGCATTCTGGCACTGCTCCATACTCACCTCGTTTCACCCTCACGGGCTCTGAACACCTCAATGTTTAGAGCCGCACGAATATATGTCCACCCACTCTCCACTCTAAGAAATGCTGAAACATTTTCAGGTGGCTATAAAATGGTTTGGGGATTTTGAAATACATGGTCACGTGATTACAAAATTAAACTTTGGAATCAGAAACACTTCATTTCTATTGACGTATATATTGAAATATATATAAAGAAGTAGATTTTATTTAAAAGCTCAGTTTTTCAAATAAAAAAAATTAAAGTCTTAAATTAGCCGTGCATCCATTAAATGTTATAGAAGCAATCACGTTGGTAAAAGATTTAAAGTCTCAAGATAACTTAACGGAGCGTAGGGCTGTAATTAACTCATCGAATATAATATTGCTGTTAGCGTATTTTAGTAACAACCACTAGGACAAAAATAAGAGCTTTTACAGAATCAATTTNAGAATATAATATTGCTGTTAGCGTATTTTAGTAACAACCACTAGGACAAAAATAAGAGCTTTTACAGAATCAATTTCAGCATAATTCACAAGGGTCGATTCGTTAATGTCTACGTTACCAGTGTAAAAAATAATAGAAAAATATCCACCAATTTCTAAATAATTTAAGAGAAATAAAAAAATAAAAAAATCAGATGAACAGAAGGTTAAACCTTTGGCCATCAGATTCACTAGATGCTGAACCGCTATACCAACCACTATAGCATTATTGTCGCTGGGTTTAACTGACGGGAAGCTCTGACATGAATTACCTGCATTTCTGTTTTAATTATTATANTAGCATTATTGTCGCTGGGTTTAACTGACGGGAAGCTCTGACATGAATTACCTGCATTTCTGTTTTAATTATTATATTTGTACTATGCTGTATTAATACGACTTTGCTTTAACAGGTACGCTTTTTAAAATGATAACATTGCTGAACTATATAAACTTGGTTTCAGTTAGCACAGAATGATATTTAGAACGGTACGTACAAGCTATTGGGTGCAGCGTGTGGTACCTTAACGACTGCAACNGACATGCTGACAAGAGTGTGGAACGAGTTTGATTATCGCGTAGATGTCGTTTGGGTCGCTCGTGGTGGTCACATTGTACATTTGTGAAGATATGGTAAACAAACTTCACGGTTCCACTGTTCATTTGATTGGTCAATCAAGGTTGTAGGTTGTTTGGTTTTGATATTATAGGCCTTCAAAGTTGGGGTATTCTTTTATACTCATCTAGTACAGTTTTAATGCACAAAATAAAAGTTAAAAAAAATGGTTTCAACGAATCGTAACAATATTTATTTAAAAAAGTGATTACATGTATGCCATCAGATGTTGTTAACAACGTGTGTGTCGTAATAACTATGTATTTAAATTGTAAGCGGGACGATTACTTGGTTTTTACCGAGCAATTGTCAAGTTGCAGTGGAAGATTGGATTAATTGAATTCGCCGTAGTCATTTAAGATGTACAGTAGTCACAAAATTATTTTTTCGTATTTTTACTTAAATTAATATGTCACTAAATTACTCTCTAAGAAATACTCCGGCAGGATCGCTCCCGGATTTTCGCATGTAGGAATCGTGCCGGACGATGCTGCTGTTCGGCGGGTTTTCTCGGGGATCTCCCGTTTCCCCCACCCTTGCATTCTGGCACTGCTCCATACTCACCTCGTTTCACCCTCACGGGCTCTGAACACCTCAATGTTTAGAGCCGCACGAATATATGTCCACCCACTCTCCACTCTAAGAAATGCTGAAACATTTTCAGGTGGCTATAAAATGGTTTGGGGATTTTGAAATACATGGTCACGTGATTACAAAATTAAACTTTGGAATCAGAAACACTTCATTTCTATTGACGTATATATTGAAATATATATAAAGAAGTAGATTTTATTTAAAAGCTCAGTTTTTCAAATAAAAATAATTAAAGTCTTAAATTAGCCGTGCATCCATTAAATGTTATAGAAGCAATCACGTTGGTAAAAGATTTGAAGTCTCAAGAGAACTTAACGGAGCGTAGGGCTGTAATTAACTCATAGAATATAATATTGCTGTTAGCGTATTTTAGTAACAACCACTAGGACAAAAATAAGAGCTTTTACAGAATCAATTTCAGCATAATTCACAAGGATCGATTCGTTAATGTCTACGTTACCAGTGTAAAAAATAATAGAAAAATATCCACCAATTTCTAAATAATTTAAGAGAAATAAAAATATAAAAAAATCAGATGAACAGAAGGTTAAACCTTTGGCCATCAGATTCACTAGATGCTGAACCGCTATACCAACCACTATAGCATTATTGTCGCTGGGTTTAACTGACGGGAAGCTCTGACATGAATTACCTGCATTTCTGTTTTAATTATTATAATTTGTACTATGCTGTATTAATACGACTTTGCTTTAACAGGTAAGCTTTTCAAAATGATAACATTGCTGAACTATATAAACTTGGTTTCTGTTAGCACAGAATGATATTTAGAACGGTACGTACAAGCTATTGGGTGCAGCGTGTGGTACCTTAACGACTGCAACNAGTTAGCACAGAATGATATTTAGAACGGTACGTACAAGCTATTGGGTGCAGCGTGTGGTACCTTAACGACTGCAACTTTCGGAAGAGGCGTGCGACCGCGCTGGCACGAGCTGAATATTGGAAACTAATCAGCGGAGTTTCCGCCCCGAGACGGCAGATCTCGCGCACGTAAACCCACGTTCCATTTCAACACTCTGATCCCTCCCCCTTAATGTGGCAAATGAGGCGAACAGTGACCCCCAAGCAAGAAAATTAATTCTCACTGGTACATCCACAGCCCAACCGCCGCCGGCAGGGTGAGGCCCAAGGCATGAATCCATGGTTACCTATGCCGTAAAACTCGACAACTTTGTGCCACGTTTTGATATTTGCAAGCATAATCACCCTTTTTTTTATTAAGATAACGGGTTGGAAATTTTATCAAGCGTAACTACACATCTCAAAAATGTAATCCTGTGGCCAAAACAAATCCAGGTAGCAAAGGAAGGGAAGGGGAATTGTTTTTGTGTAGCCCATTGTCGTATACACAAGTAAGTCAACTATGGGCCACGTCTTCTTTTCCCATTAAAATACGTGTCAAACGTTCCCTGGCCCAATTTTGTCACGCTACAATTATTTATGAGTCAAAACTGTATAAATTTTTGTTTTTTACATTTTCCCTCAATGTTTAATATGTGTTTTTCATGTTTTTTTTGTCAAATAAGTAAAAATGTCAATTGAAAATCAATAAGTTATACAAACTCTAGATAGCTCTCTCGTTCCGAAAGCAGCTGTGGCCCATTGCTGGGTCGCTGGCCCAAAGTTGTTGAATCTTACGGTATGTGTTTTTAAAATAAGAACATTTTAAGCAAAGGCAATTTAAGGGAACGTATGTTAAGGTAAATTATTCCTGGGTCCCTCACAATATCTTTGTATGCAATAGCTCACAAAATGATTACAACAGTGTATAATGATTGAATAAACAATAAAAAAAATTAAGGAGAGTCTCGGTTGAGGTAAATTTATTTTTAATTACCTTAAAAAAATAACATTTTCAGCTCAGGACACACAAAATATATTTTGGGAAATAAAGTGATGTGAGGACAATAAAATATTTTTGAATACATTATTTACATTATTATTTTTTTGGGAAATAATTATTTTTAATATAATTAGAATTTTGTTAAGTACTTTCATAATCAGTGGGTTATACCAATGGGGCCCCAGGTTTCATAGAATTTGTTTTAATAAGATTGCATTACATTATTACAGATTTTTGAGGCTATTTTAAGATTTTAAACTACTATTAAAAGACCGAATGTAGCCGCATGCACATGCATAGTTGTTTATTTAAGCCATAATCATATCTGTTTGTAGGGTTTCACTGGTCAACTGGCGAAACTGGCAGAAACGCCGAGCAAAACTCGTTAACAGGGCATGTTGCCTCGGGTGAAGATGTTACATCCAATCAGAATTCCATTTTCAGAAGTTCCAGGGCCAGCAACCCGACACCCACCAACCCGAGAACCGCATTCACCTCAATTCGTGCACCGCACTTTAATAATTCAAGGAAATATTATGTAAAATACACGAATTAGGTTATACATTCAAACATAAACACGCGATACATAGTATTACTCACCGAAGGCGGTGATTCCCAATTTCAGACCATTAATTAGATAGTAGAAAAAGGCAAAATGCCAAACAGCAGTAAATTCGAGATGTTACATGGCTGAGAAAATGTCCAAGAAGGACGAAAAATATGGAAACATCAAATTTTTTAAATCGCCTTGGCGAAACATTTATAAACGCCAAAGTTAACCTTGTATGTGCTTGCCACTTAAAATATTGCAGAGATCGACAGGACGATCGTCGTGCAGCGCAAAGAACGTAAGACATCACAAATAATTCCATAAGCAATATTATTAGTTAAGAAAATATGCGTTGCAGATGAAATTACTGGACTTAAAATATTAACTTATACTTATGATTAATTATAACAATGTGTGCAAAAGAAAGTGCCAACTGAAAAGTCATTCTTTATGTTTACATCATTAAACTAACAAAATACAATATATTTTTTTATAACTTACAGAATTTTCTGTTACATATTTTACTTAAAAGAAATCTGTCCTTTAGTATTATTATTTTCATTTTGACGTATTTGAACTATTTAATATTGACTGCCATATTGGAGATACCAAATATATTTAGATGAATTCAAACTTTGCATGGTAGATGGCAGTGGAAAACAGGACCGAAAAGCTGTGCTTTAAAAGGAAAGAATAAAACTTAACAAACAACATAATCACTATGAAACAAAGTGTGCCAACAAAAAAAAAAAAGGCACAACTCCAGTCGACACGAATGGTTTAAGGACACCGAACATTTCCGAGCGTAAGGCCCCAGGGCCGTATTCCGCCGTTACCTATATTCCGCGCAGTATGTTGTTCAAAATTGTGCCGTTCCTAAAGTACGAGCGCATCAGTACACGTAGTACTTTACGTAACTTCCGGTACTGAAATTGAAATATTATGTACGCAAAGAAATTTATCGCACATATACCACATCTTTGTATGTATAGTACGTGTACTGAGAAAGCACGGATGTTTTTTTTCCATACATGCATGGTAAGTAGCTTTCCTACATTTGTTCAGGTCCCATATGTGTGTAGCAGCAGTTCTATATTTTCAGCCTTATGTATGGTAAATATTCAATAATGTGTATTGGTAAAAAAAAAAAAAACTTGCATTACAGCGCAGTAAGATAGTTGAAAATTTTTTTAGCGTTGTCTTTGATTTATAAATCGAATTTGCTGTACGTACATTTTTTATTATTCGACTAAATGGCACCCTTTGCAGTTCATCTGTCGAATTATTGGTGGTCTAACAAGAATTCTAATAATAAGTGAAGTGATTGTGGTAAATATTCTCCTCCAATAAATGCATTTAGAACACCACACAAGCATCAGCTACTTCGTGTAAAATGAGACTCCATCAGGACGCTATTGTTTAAAAAATGTATTGGCACATTTATGTTAAATGTACCGAATTCACAATACTCTCAAGATGACCACTTTCTTCGCAAAGTGGCAGGGTTGCAGTAGATGTTTAAAAGGGTCTGAGGTCATTCACAATAAAATAATCATTTTGCGGAACAACAAAAAAAAAAAAACTCTCTGGATTTGAAACCGCTCTGCTTTGCAATAGACGATTCGCAACACGCGGGCCTGACTAACGAGTGTCTGTGACCGCTTCCATCTCCCCGCTTGGGACAACGGTAAATATCCGAAGCGACTCCACGAAACGCGTAATTATTTCACGCTGGGATTTTTTTTGTTCATTTTAACGTTCAAACGAATGTACAGTGATCTGCCAAAAACAGAATTTGTTTGGTTTGATAATCCAAAAAAAAATATATATATATTTTCTTAATAAAAGTTACTTTTGGGGTACAAGCATTCAGTGTAATTCGTGAGATATCTCTGGTCAGGATATCCGTTTCAAACAGACCAAGGGATCGGTCCATTCTTTGCCCTGAGTACTGGGAAGAAAGAAAGGTCGAAAGAGCTCGAAGTCATTCATTTCTTATTCCGTCGGTTCTAATGTCTTAATAGTTTATATTCTATTAGAAATGTCTCCTTTCAAAATAGTACACAGTTAAAATTTTTGTAGTGTATACTAGGAACGAATCTTTCTGANAGAAATGTCTCCTTTCAAAATAGTACACAGTTAAAATTTTTGTAGTGTATACTAGGAACGAATCTTTCTGAACATATGCTAAACTTAATGGGGAACTCTTTAATAATTTAGATAAATAGTTTTAAAACATTTCACATTTATATACACAAATTATCAGGCATAATTTTTCCAAATGATTTGTTACAGCGATGAATGAGTTTTCCAGTTTTAACGTATCAGTACTTCGTACGTTAAAATTTAGGATTGAAAATAATNTGTTACAGCGATGAATGAGTTTTCCAGTTTTAACGTATCAGTACTTCGTACGTTAAAATTTAGGATTGAAAATAATTCATTTGTTTACGAGATTCGAAACAAAAAGTCATAGTCCAATTTTTATTCACACATTATATATTTATATGTCTTGTGGCTTATCTATAAAGAATTTTAAATATATTTTATGTATTTGTATTCCAAGTGCCAACTTATTACTTACAGTTAACATTTACCTGAGTAACTCCAAAAATATAAAGATTTTTACGTATTTTTCTAATGACAACATTTGATTGAGCCCCGTTTGCAAAAGTCCAAACTTCCTATAAAAAGCAGAATATTATTTAAGCTTGTTGGAGTTCCGGCGTCGTAAAATCATGTCCGCCAATGAAAACAGAGGCAATGCCCAGGTTGATGACGTCACGAGACTTCAGTAATTTTATAAGTTTACCTACACGGTAATTTTTGTTGGTTAAAATAGTTAGGAAAACTTCCGTCAGTAGAAATTTTGATGCTGATTTTCAAGAACATATAATTTTACACAAGCTAAAAAAACATTGAGGTGCACACAATTGTGCTTTTATTAGCACGTTCTTAAAATGGTGTATAGTCTTTTTTAAAAATTGTGCAAGTTGGTTATAACGGCGAGGGTGCTTTTGGAGCACGGCAAAGTTCTAACTTGCGTACACTTCTCAACTTAGGGGAAACACACCGCTGAGGTGAAGCAGCGCGACCTCGCTGGCGCTCTGCCAAGACGTTATCTTCTCTACTTAAAACTCTCAGGGGGAATTACCGACACGCAGGATGCTGGGCCGCAGGAGACCCATACTGTAACCGCCGGAACTCTAGTGATAATTGCTTCTGCTTTGTGCGTCGTTACCTATATTCTTTGCTCTCGCTACAGCAGTGTACGTACTGTGATATATGTTCCTATCACAATCGTTATCTTTTGACTACTTTAATATAATGTAATTTTTATTTCGTCCCGGCCCATTTACAGAAAACCGTGGATCTGAGCCGACTTACAAAGTCGAGACGCCACTCGAAAATAAATTATCATTTTATAATTGGCTTTCCTTGAACTAGCGTAAAATGATATGCTGCTTCCAGCTAATTTGTATGAACATTATTTATATTGAGTAAACAGCTTTTTTTTGTAACGAAACTTTATAAATATAAAATGCCAATGTAAAAAGCGGACTTGTTCTTGCCATTAGGATCATAAAACTCGCATTAGTGGCCTACGCGTAGGGTTGCCAGGCGTCCGGATAAAGCCGGACATAGTTAGGCTTTTTGATTGCGTGTCCGGCCAAAATAAACGGTGTCCGGCTTGTCCGGCTTTTGTTAGGTTTTTTACATTTCGCAAACGAGCGAGCGCCGAGCGTGGCCGAGCGCAGGCGAGTCGACTGTCGGTCGCTCCCGCAGTCCCGCCCGCCCCCCTGCGCCACGCCGCGCCGCCGCCAGATACACTCCCGCTCTGTCAGTTGTCTGTCTGTTCATTCCTTGATTGTTAGCGCACGTTGCGTCGTCAGTTTTTGTATTCAGCGACAATAATTTTGGTAAGTATTGTTTGTACTGTACTTTATTGATGCTACTTTAATTCAGACATTATTATGGGTGCAACTGCAAGTGATGCGATGACAAACAAAAAAACAGTCATTTTATTTATTTTCAGATCTCAAAATGCCAAAGAGGAAATGTATTTTTTCAGAAGAATTAAAAAAAACATATAAAATGTTTAAGCCGACAGCAGAACCGTCGGAGGTGAAGTGTGAGCTTTGCGACCAGTTAATATCAATAGCCAGTAAGGGAAAATATGATCTCGAAAAGCACTTAAATACCGAAAAGCATCGGAAAAATATTAGGACCGCTGCGTGTTCGTCGAAAATAGACAATTTTGTAATAGCAAGATCGGGACCAAAAACAGAAGTGCAAGCGGCTGAGGCTACTTTAGTTTTTCACACGGTAAAACACAATCAGTCATTTAATTCATTAGACTGTACAGTACCACTTCAGAAGTGCCTTTATGCTGATTCAAACATTGCAAAAGGAATAACCTGTGCGAGAACAAAGGCAGAAGCAATTTTGAAAAATGTTCTTGCGCCATATGTTTTAAAAAATATATTGGAGGACTTGTCTGATATAAAGTACATAAGCGCTTCCACTGACGCAAGCAATCACGGTGCTATCAAGTTATTCCCGCTGTTAATTCAGTATTTTGACTATCAGAAAGACGGAATTCAGGTCTCCTTAATAGATATTCAATCACAAAAAAATGAGACATCCGATACGATATCTAATTACGTCTACGATTCACTGCGTGACAAAAACCTCTCAGACAAACTAGTAGCATTTTCGGCTGATAATGCTGCTACAAATTTTGGCGGCAAAGACAGAGGAGGGCAAAGTAATGTTTTCTTTACATTAAAATCTCTAACGAATAATCAGAATATTATTGGAGTCGGCTGTGTTGCACATATTTTCAATAATTCTGTCCATAGTGCTCTTGATTCCTTGCCATTGTGTCTTGAAAGTATTGTCATGCAGATTCACAATCATTTTGCTACATTTACCGTACGTACAGAGGAACTCAAAAGTATTAGCTCAGAATTAGACATTCATTTCAAACAAATACTTTATCATTCAAAGACGCGCTGGCTGAGTCTCTTCCCAGCGATAGAAAGGATTTTACAAATGTTTGAGCCCCTTAAGTCATATTTCCTGAAAAAGGAAAAGAATAATGCATCCAGAACTTTGAAAGAATTTTTTGAAAATGACCTTAACGAAGGCTATTGTTGGGCTGTTCATTCTTTCATGGCCATTTATCAAAATCGCATCAAAGATACAGAGAAGGCTCATGTTTCTGTAAATGAGGTTTTGGAAAACTGTTCTGAGATAATGAATAGCATAAATGCAAGGATTGAACAAGACTTTTATCCACTGAAAGTGACTTCTATTTTGCGTAAATTCAAAGACAATAACGAAAATTCTGAACAGGTGACTGCTTTCAAAGAGGATATTAAAAACATGTACATTATTGCAGTACAATATTTACGATCTTGGACTGAAAACTTATACAAAGACACAAAACATTTCACATGGATGACTTTAAAAGATGTTCCTGAATGGAATCAAGTTTCCGATACGATAAGTATCCTATCACAAAACAACGTTAAAGTTGACGATAGCAAATGTTTTGACCAACTGCAAAACCTTAAAAGTTTTCTGAATAATAACAAAGAGAACGTTGATTTCAAGAAGCTGTTAGCACACAAGAAATGGGTAGTCTATTTTAAATCGATGAGTAGTCAAGATTGCTTTTCAGAATTCCTAACTATTTGTCAGTATTACTTTGCGATCCCAGGACATAACGCAAACGTTGAAAGAGTTTTTTCCTTGATAGGTCAGCAATGGTCAAAAGAACGCAACAGATTACATGTTGACACTGTAGCTAAAATGTTGGTTGTAGAATTTAATTTAAAACATTTGACGTGTAAGGATTTTTACAATTGCATTTTAAAAGAAACTGAGCTTTTAAAGCAGGTTTCTGACAACCAAAAATATGAATAATTATTTTTATTGTTTAACTTAAAGAGAAAAAGTTTTGTTTTGTTTAGATTGTTTTTTTATTTTGTTTTGCTTTGGGAAGTAATAGCAGGTAAATAAGACTTATTTGTGCAATTGCCTTTCATTAGAATTTAAGAAGAATTTAAAAATGTTGATAAATGTTTATCTAGAATCTAATTTTGACTGATGACTTTATTTGACTGATTAATAATAAAGTACTTAGACTGATTTGGCATTCGATTTTATTTATATTTCATTAGAATTTAACAAGATTTATGGTAGTAATCAAAAAAGCTTGATTTTACATACAATTTTTTTGTCGTACCTATTAATACTCGGACACAAAATCCTCAATAATGTAGGGTGTCCGGCCTTTTTACCCAAATGTCCGGCCAAACTGGCTGGTCTGTCCGGCTATTAGGTTTGGCGACCTGGTAACCCTACCTACGCGGCATTACCTCGGTACCTCGAGGACTTGTGTTCGAATATTGTGTAAACCACTGATGCGAGTGTGTGTGTTTTACAGATGCGGTTAGGTTTTAAGTTCGTTTTGTTATGCTAGCCGAAAAGCATAAAATCAGGATGTTGTTAAAGCTTTTTTAAAAAATACATTATGTAAGAAACTTTTTATGAATACCTATGCAAGTATATGAACGCTCTTATTTTTTCTTTTAAATCTACGAACACTTCGCCGTCGGTTTCTTCAAACAAACTCGTCAAACGTGTCCTGCGGCGTTCGGAGATTGGTTCTTCCATCACCGTCCCCATTTTAGGAAACGTAGCTTCCCCTCGTCCCTTGAGGTTAAAAGTGGTTCGGAGAATGTCAGTTTTAACAGCGTCCTGGAGGTCTACATTACAAATCCGCACCGTTCTCACGAAGTTTTATGGCTCTGGTCATCTTCGCGCAACTTCCCTCGACTCCTTTCATCTACAGAACTATTTCGTCAGTTTTCCTTCCGCGGAATTCCCTTCAGAGGAACAATCACTCACAGCTGCAAAATAACCTTCCACCCTTTTATATGCTGGGTCGTAAATTTTTCCTAGCTCTCATCCTTCCTGACTGCTCTGGACGCCTCACAAGAAAACAACTATTCACGTCCACGACCTACAAGCTCGTTCACGGTTAAGTGAGCCACTTTTGAAAGTCTAGTTAGTCCGTTCTTTCAGTCTCTTTTTGCATCTTGCGTAACGTTGTGCCACTGTAAAATATTTTTGCCCGTTTCCCATGGTTAAAAATCTATTTAAACACCTCAATATTCAGTTATCAATAGTTGTGGAGTTTAGCCAATATTTTCATTTACTTTTGAGTCTTGATTTCTGCAGAAAAATAATTTGGAGGGACTTGATTAGGTAATTATGTTTCGGGGTTTTCAAATTTCAGTACACCATGTGCCATAACAGTCCTGCCAAGATGGGCGACGCCAGTTCAGTTAATTTACCGTCTTCTACGACGTTGTCTTGGACAAATTCTGATGGAAGTATTTAGTTGCAGCGTAAGAAGGATTTTATAGAAGAATCAGGGGAACAGCTGTTTTGGAGTATTTGAACCTCACTTAATTCGAAAATACCCCCGTTGCCACTTCAAAATCTTGGCCGAAAGCAAGGTAAAGTACGTAACTAACGAGAAAAAAAAAGCCGCCTAATACAAACATTTGTTTAAAGTGTAGCTCCTGAATGAATAAAAGTACGTCTTATTTTAACTGTAGTTATATTCCTACCAAAGCGAGTATAGTCATGTACTCCACAATTACATATTGAAAGAAAGGGTGAACGACTAAGAACAATCGCTGCTTACCTTCGCCCTCCCTGTTGGAGCCATGTTGTTTTAAATGCTGAACTCGAACGTTTATACGAGTATTTCTTGTGTATACAACAATGTTAGAAATATTTTATAAATTTAATAATTTTTATGATTGTAAAATATACAATATTAGTTATATTTCTTGTGGAATGTAACAAAGTATTATGGTGTTATTATATTTATTTGCTTTGCATACGACAGTACAGCTTTCGAGCATGTGAAAATATGTTAAAATAGCAGTAAATTGGCATTTTGAAAAAAACTGTCAATTAATGACGGAACAGGCACAATTAAATTTTGAAAAAACCAGTTCAAACAATGGCCATAACTACGTGCCTTTGTCAGTAATGCAGTGCCGCCAACTGGAAGGCGCCCCCAGTCGCCGGCGGTACTGCAGGCACAATGAAACTGCGCTACGTGCTTCTCGATTGCAGCTACGCGTTATAATAACGTGTTCAGCGATGGTGACATTGTTTTATATTTCAAGTACAACTACACTGAACAGCCAAAAAAACTGGTACACCAGCCTAATATCGTGTAGGGTCCCCCGAGCACGCAGAAGTGCCGCAAGACGACGTGGCATGGACTCGACTGATGTCTGAAGGTATGCAGGAGGCAATTCACACCATGAATCCTGCAGGGCAGTCCACACATCCAATCTGCGCAAATTTGAGAAAGGGTTGCACGTCTGTCACGTTTAATGATTCTCGTCAGTCGTAGTTTGTCCCGTTCTTTCACGATATTTTTCCGGCCGCAGCGATGTCGAAGATGTGATGTTTTACCGGATTCCCGATATTCACGGTACACTCGTGAAATGGTCGTACGCGAACATCCAAATGTTATCGCTACCTCGGAGATGCTATGTCCCATCTCTCGTGCGCCGACTATAACAACACGTTCAAACACTCTTAAATCTTGATAACCTGCCATTGTAGCAGCAGTAACCGATCTGGCTGCCGACCGCATCGTGTTACTCTGATTGGTTCCATACCTCTGTTATTTGCATACGCACGCCTATGCTAGTTTTTTTTTGGCTCTNTGCTCTTCAGTGTATTACATACAGTTACAAATGGTGATTGAAGTGGCAATGCAGTGACAACTGCCATACTAATTGTGATACTAAGTCATGATACAGTGAATGCGAATGACGTGAAAATATCGTACGTCGTGGAAGGTACAGGCAATTCAACTGTGCTTAGACTTTGGTAGTTTCGGTGAAAACAGTTAGTGCTTGTGTTTCTTGGTTTAAAAGAAATGTATTTTATTCATGTTATGTCTGCAACAATGCATTCCTTACTTGGCTCATCTGCAATGACATGCGCCAAAAGAGGAAGTCGGGGACAGATGAACTATCGGAAGTAAATAATTCAGCAAAGAAACACTTTTAAAGTAGACGAATTTAAGAAAGAGTAGCGCGATACTAAATTCAGCTCAACAATTTTTAGGATCCAACAAGCGATGACCAGTGCCGAAGGGAATTTTAAGTACCGTCGTACACGCTACTCGAATTTTGTAAATTAGACAAGTGTATTTGTTGTCGGACAAGAAAGAGCAAACGAGGCTTGCGATGTCAAATAGCATGGACGCGACTATTAGGCTTAAGATGCTTTCTGATTGTTGCTATCAACTATACGTTCGTGTTATTGCATGCCGTGCTTGAAATTAGCTGAAGTAAAATATTACAACAAATTTGTGCGGAAGGCACAATCGGCTCGAAACAAGGTTGCCCCTCAATTTTTGTTTCACAAATTTTGGTTCATGATAATTTAATAAGCACAAAACTTTCTTCTCCACTATCTAAGATTTACATAAATTTTATCTTAACAAACTAACTGAGTTAGCCAATTTTATCTTAATTTTAATAATATTTTAATTAATTTCACTTACATTTTAATACTGACATTTCAGGAACATGTTGTTGTTTAGTAACGTGTTATTAACTTAAGCAGTAGACGTCATTTACACAAAATGATGAGCATACACATATATCAGTAGAATAAAAAATAAATGTATAACAATCACTTGCAGCTTTTTTAATAAGTTCTACAAGCCGGATGTAGAGGCGAGCTATGGTTACAAAATGGTTTAGATGCTATCTTGAATTTGGGGTTTCTGATCAAGATTTTACAATGGCAGCAAGGATGTTCCAGTTCAGTGGGGTTCAAATACGCTAGAAATGTTGTTGCCTCAATCGTTATACAAACTGCTTCTTGCTTCTGTGATAAATAGATATGGGGTCAGTCTATCTGGTTTTGCAAGCTCGCCGGTAACTGCAGTCACACATTCCGCTTTTTTTGTGCTTTTATTTTCCCCTGCGGTTCTGTTCGCGTGCTTTGCTCCCCGTGGCATGAATTATTAGTTCAACCTCTGCGGGATCCAATCCCACCTAAAGGTCTCTCGGGGATAGCGCAAACAACGGTGTTTGCCTCCTCCTTTCCTCTTTCACAACCTGGTTAACTCAGCAGTTTTCTACCCTCTAAAAAAAATCAATGCCTAGTTTTTTTTTACGGCAAAGTAACCCATTTCTTTGAGGGCAGTTTTGTTTACAGCGACACATTGTCGCTTTAATTCGAAGAGAAAGTCACAGAAACACAGGCCCAGGTTTGCTGTTAATAGACGTTTTATTTATACGTTTTTGTTTTGTGGCAATATAAGCTTCCTTTATAGGAAATAAATAAACTTTCTTTGAGCTGATTTTGTTCACAGTAAAGAAATATTACTTCGTACCAAAGGTAACGATTTTAAGGTTTCCTGTCGTACACTGCCGTGTATATGTCCGAGGAAAAAAAAACTTAAGTCACGTGTAGCGGACTGAATGATTTAATTTGACTTAAATGCAGTATTATTTATTTTCCAAAATCTTACAGAATAGTGTAGGTACAAACTCTTGCAATACAGATCATGTAATATTCAGAACTGTGAAGGAGTATTGACGAATAGTTATTTGACGCCTTACTGGGTGAGAAATTCGCCGAATTTTTGCTGGCAGTCCAGCAGGGTGCCGGGTGTAGTGGTGTAACGGAAATACTTTATGGGAGTGCTTATGTAGGAAGTGAGCAATAAAATATTAAAACCCCGTATGGTAATCGCATTGAAGTTAATTAAATGTCGTAGAATAAAAAAGAATAATTACATTTCAAAGCATTATAAAATTATGATAATTTACTAATTAATTAGGTACGTGCTTGTCGGAGTTTCGCAAATATGGTTGATGGGGGAGATGGATGGGTGTTCTGAGCCCACGTAAATCTCGCCACTCCCTCGGGAACGCCTACGGCCGGACGTGAGTTGTAAAGACCCACAGTCGTGAATGATGAGTGTCAAGTTGCGCTCGACGGCGCTCGCAAACATTTCGCGAATGATGTATGGCCAGAGTACGCCGCGCATCAGCNGAGTGTCAAGTTGCGCTCGACGGCGCTCGCAAACATTTCGCGAATGATGTATGGCCAGAGTACGCCGCGCATCAGCTAGTACCAACTCTCTGACAGAGAGAGAGAGAGAGAGAGAGAAAGAGACAGAGAGACAGACAGAAATACAGACAAAGAGAGAGAGAGACAGAGAAAGAGAGACAGACAAAAAGAGAGAGAAAGAGAGAAAGAGACGGGAAGAGAGAGACAGAGGAAGAGAGAGACATACCGCTGACGGTCGTCCCGATATGGGGGATGCAACACACCGGCGGCTCCCAAAATGTTTTAACCCCGTGACCTCGCACTTTAATTTTTAATTCGAACTGTTCCACCAGAAGGAATGTTTGGTTGGAAAAGTACTCATCAAACACTAGTGTAGGCTATTCACGGCGTAGACTTAAGACGAGGTAGGCCAATTGTTCGTCTTCTGCGTACGTACCCGACATTGACCTACCCCAAACAACACTAGTGTCAAATTCACACGGTCATCAATGATAAACATGTTTGTTTATTTATACATTTTTTTCAGTTACAAAGACTTTTATACTAATAAAAATCTTTTACCAATTTGAATTTAGTCAAACTGCAGTACAAATTTATCAGCGATATCAGTCTATCTCATCTTTTAGTCTNGAGTGTCAAGTTGCGCTCGACGGCGCTCGCAAACATTTCGCGAATGATGTATGGCCAGAGTACGCCGCGCATCAGCGAGTACCAACTCTCTGACAGAGATAAAGAGAGAGAGAGAGAAAGAGACAGACAGAAATACAGACAAAGAGAGAGAGACAGAGAAAGATAGGAAGAGAGACAGAGAAAGAGAGGAAGAGAGACAGAGAAAAAGAGAGAGAAAGAGAGAGAAAGAGACGGGAAGAGAGAGACAGAGGAAAAAAGAGACATACCGCTGACGGTCGTCCCGATATGGGGGATGCAACACACCGGCGGCTCCCAAAATGTTTTAACCCCGTGACCTCGCACTTTAATTTTTAATTCGAACTGTTCCACCAGAAGGAATGTTTGGTTGGAAAAGTACTCATCAAACACTAGTGTAGGCTATTCACGGCGTAGACTTAAGACGAGGTAGGCCAATTGTTCGTCTTCTGCGTACGTACCCGACATTGACCTACCCCAAACAACACTAGTGTCAAATTCACACGGTCATCAATGATAAACATGTTTGTTTATTTATACACTTTTTCAGTTACAAAGACTTTTATACTAATAAAAAACTTTTACCAATTTGAATTTAGTCAAACTGCAGTACAAATTTATCAGCGATATCAGTCTATCTCATCTTTTAGTCTNACTTTTACCAATTTGAATTTAGTCAAACTGCAGTACAAATTTATCAGCGATATCAGTCTATCTCATCTTTTAGTCTATGATTCAAGGTGTATGCAGCACTGTTTAAGGCCCTCCCAGAAGACAAAAAATCCGAAAAAGCGCATTTTATTGTAACCTCAGACGTTAGATTTTGAGAACTGTAAAATATATACATTATGTTTATTAGTGACTTGGAAATTTTTTATAACTATTGGCGAAAGAATACAAATAAGCTGAGAGAAACTTTTAACCGTGGCATTAAAAAGCGTTCACTTTACCGTGAACAACCTGTAGCAACTTTGCAATGGAGCCTGTCATGAGAGTTTTCGTCCCTCTATTACACAATCAGCAGCCCGTTGTAAACATAGACTAAAGATGAGGTAGACCGCTTAGTCATCTCCTGCGCATGTACCCAACATTGACCTACCCCAATAGAACACGACTGTCAGAGTCACATGTTCAACAGCTATGAAAGTGTTTATTTTATATACTAATTTTTAAATGACGTGCACTATTATATGAATAAAATATGTTTACCAATTTTAATTAAATCAAACTGCATTAGAAATTGGTTAGATGAAGTATAAAGTCTCAAAACGTTTGTTTACAAATCAGTTTTCCAACCTAACATCCAAACCATGCCGTTTTCGCAAGACGTGTTGGCAGAAAAGCAGTTCAGTCACGGAGCTTAGGACAGGAGGTGGCGAAGCTGATATTTGCTGTAGTAAGCTTTGGAGCTAGTGGGCGTGGTTTAATTGCCATATTGCGGTGGGCAAAAAAAAATGTTTCTTAGCCTTGTGTATACGGGATTGTAGCACTTAAAAAAAAAACGTTTTAAAACGGTTTTGATGGAATTTAAGGGTTTATCTTTTGTGAAAACTTGCGCCAGAAACACCCCTAGACCTTCTTTCAGTTCCACCTTGTCATTCGAGTTATTGTGCGATAGTTAAAGAAGAAACTACCCGGGCGTTGACATCAAAACAAAGTCCGAATATCGTGTGTCCGTAACAGTTTTTCAAAGTTGACTCAAAATTGTAATTTGTGAGGCATGTAGGTGAAATGAGTTCCATGTATAGACGACTCGAAACGGTAGCACACGAAGTGAAAGTCTCGTGCCTGCCACTTGTCTCGTGGAGTAACGAGCTGACACAATGTCAGAACTCGGGTGTTTGTTACAGTGTTAGGGTACAATACGGAGAGTTTCCAGAATTAACTGTAGGGTTCAGCATGTAAACGAACATTATTGGTTGATTGTCCCGTGGTCCTAGTCATCCACTTTTCATTGATAACCTAAATACAGTTATTTCATAAAATAGCATTTTAATGTTTAATCCATCATCCTAATGAACTCTGTAATGGGGAAGACGATGAAACTGAAGTAGATATAAGATAGAAACTGAAATTAATATATTTGCTGCTACACATCATTTCTAATATGAAGCATGCTTGACCTAAACATCTATGCACCCAAACACAAATGCTTTTTTTTTTCGTTCATAAAGCCTGCTGAATATCCCAATTATCAAATTTATTAAGAATGTATTAAAATGCATGATTTTTTTGGTAATCATGAAGAATAGTTAGA